>APFE031545787.1:1151-35390 GCA_000404065.3 Pinus taeda | reverse complement strand
TCAAGGGGAGCATGTTCTTAGGGGGAGCATAACCCTTTGCCCTTGATGTCAAAGGGGGAGAATGTCGCTGAAGTTTTTGAGGTTACCATCAAGTCCAAAGGGGGATATTGTTGGCATTATGTTTCTCATATGGTTATATGTTACAGATGTTGTACTTGATGGAAACACCCATGGCATGGCTCCCAATATGATGAGAATTAAGAAGTACACAGGAGAAAAGTTCACGGAATTTTATGCAGAGAAATGTTTATAAAAGTTTATTTCTTGTGGAGAAAAGTTCACAGAATTTTATGGAAAGAAAAGTTTATTTCATGTGGGAAAACTTACCTTTGGTCCATGGTAGTTAGTCCTTGGAATTTGAACCTATGGTTTTTGGACCATGGCATCTCAACAGACATGTTGATTCCTAGTATTGAGTTGATGGTATTGGTTTGTTATGGTTTTGGCCCGTGGTATTGGTCCATGATTTGAGGAAGAGCTTGCCTATATAAAGCAAAGGAGATCATTTGGCTTGTACATGCTTTTGGGTTGAATATCTTAAGATCTGAAATATTGGGTTATTGTTTCCAAAGCTCGATCTATATGAAAGTGAAGTGGAAAGCGAATCTGTGAAGGGTGATCTCTCGAGCGCTGCAGCTGCGGAAGTGCGGAGGCACCGCAGGAGACACTGCAAGAGACACAGGAGGCGCCGCAGGAGGCGCCGCAGGAGGCGCCGCAGGAGGCGCCGCATGAGACGCCGCAGGAGGCGCCATAGGAGACGCCAGGAGACGCCACAGAAGGTGTTCTGGGTTTAGTTTTCTGTTATTGTGGATCTGGTTATCTGGGTGACTTACTGGTACTTGATGATCATTTGATATTTATGGATCCAGTTTGAAAATTTATGAAAAGTGGTCCTTGAAAGAAAAGAAGTAGGGGGTTGTAGCTCCCTTCCAGGAGAGACTGGAAAACGAGAGAGAGTTGTAGCTCTCTGCAGGTTGCAGCCTGCGTACTGGTAAAGGACTGCACCAGTACAAGACCATTGTAAAAGGAGTTTCTAATTTGAAAGAAGATAGAGACATATTGCAGCAGGTGGTTTTCACCCACATTGGGTTTCCACCTTATATCTGGTGTTCTTTGATGTGACTGTCTGTTTTTCTTGTTCATGCTCATTGTCTTATAGTACTGATATGCAAAAATAATTCAAAGTTTAAATAAGGAAGAATTGTTAAAAGGACTAGATAATATTGATTCACCCCCCCTCTCAGTATTATTTTCAACAATTGTTTATGTACCATCTTATCCCAAAGAAACTATGGACCTCAAAAAAATTGGTGGGCATTAGCCACTTCATTATGGCGTCCATATTTGAGAGATCTATCTTCAACAATTATCTACCAATGACATATTCTAAACACACCAAAGAATACATACAAACATAGTTTTCATGGGATTTGCTAGCAGGTGGTGCTTGTTCAATGTGTCTAACACCTAGATCAAATATGTGATTTATTCAACTATTCTTGTATGCTAGTGTATAATACAAATACAAAATAACAAATGAATATGAATATAGGAACAATATATCATTAATTAATTTCATGAAGGTAGCTAGTGCATTTCATAAACCAAATTTCATCACTAATAAATCATACATACCTTGAGTAATTTTGAAGGTGGCTACTAAGGTATAATATTCTTCTCTCACTCAAACCTAGTGATACATTGATTTTATGTCTAGGTTGGTGAAGTATTCTTCTTGTTGCGATTGAGACAACAAATCATCTATCCTTGGAAGGGAGTACCTATTATCAGGGCTTTTTTTTCCAACACCTCATAGTCAATTGAAATTTTCCAAGTCTCGCCCTTGTTACACACAATTCTGATGGGTGACAGACATGGTGAGTTACGTCCTCCAATAGCACTTACTCTAGTAGTTATCACCATTGATTCGTCATCTCATTTTCCTCTATTATGGACTACCTATACAACCCAGTGTTTGGCAATAAAGAGCGTTGCAATATTTGGATCTCATTCTCTACTCTATCTCAAGTGGTGTCTGGCTCCTAGAATGCTCCCATGTTGCATACACATGTAGAAGCTCTTCTTGTTGTTTTCTATATCCTTAGTACACCCATCGAGATATTCATTTCCTCTCATTAACCCTTTTATAGTCTATTTTTGTCTTAAAAACATTAAGACATAATTTCTAGAACTGATGATTTTATCTTCATTGTTGGTACTTACAGTACAAGGAAAATACCTTCTAGTGGAGGTTGTAATAGAGGTTTTTATTGTTATAAAGTTGGAAAAAATTGTCAAAACAACCTCTGTTACAACATGTATTTATGGCAGCCGATGTTTTAGTAGAGTTGATAATGGAACATCGTCACAACTAAAAAAATTGGGTGGTTAAAGTTTTTAGCATTTGTTTTCTTAATAGTGTGCTTAGTATACAAATCACATTGTTGTACAACTAATATAAAAGCATCGATTTTGTAAATTTAAATAAAACCACTAGGATTGGAAACATGTATATGGAGCATCATTATGTTAAGTTTATAAACACATCAATGCTTTCATAATAAAAATTCATCAAATCGTACAATATATGATACCACACATCGAGGCATTGAATACAAACAACATTGCTGCCTAAAAAGCATACCACCCTAGTGTTTATGTCTTTTAAAAATGACCAAGCAATAATTCTTAGGAAGAGAACTAGGGCAAGCAAAAAAATATTCCAGCCCCAGTGCTTCTATATTCTCCAACGCACTAGGTAGTGATGCATAACAATGCACCAATGTTGATGAGTTGTATAAACAACACCATTATTCTAAAAGTATATCACCTGAGTACTTATGTGCTTGGGAAATCATTGGTTCTGTAATTTTCACAAAAGGCATAGGGGAAGGAAAAAAAATATTGTAGTACTGGTGATTTTACATAATCTAATGCACCATTGCACTAAATTTAACGATGCACTGATGTGTTAAAGGAAAAATAATTTCGATGCATGAAATGTATATATTCTTGCTGTGTATTTGTTTCAAAAACAAATTTGGATACCATTTTTTATTATTCTAAATATCGCTGTAGAGAAACTCGGATTCAGAATAGTGCATATTAATTTAGGATGTCCTGGTATCCATTTTCTCTTTTTTAGAAACATCGACATGTGATAGTGCAATTATTATGATTTTTTAAATACATTTTTCATCGGAAAATGACATATATATTATAATAGTATTCATATATATTAAATTTTGATTAGTGCATTTGTATATGATTTTGGGATTAATTTGTTATAGCATTAGATTTCAGATATCTTCATTATAATATTTAATGATCCATATATTCAATCAATGGAGTAAAATTTCATAGAGACATTGGACAATGAAATAGAATAAATTGCAATGTATTTTATTATATATTAATAAGACGCTCTTTGTCAAACAAAATGAGATAGTTATTTGTAAGCCCTTGTCTTTCAGTTGGGACACTACATCAATTACATTAAACAAACTGTCTCATTTTCATGGACAATTATTTAAAAGATATAGCATCTTGCATTGATAACCAAATAGATCATGATTCTTCTATAAAACTACTATCAATACTCAAGTTACTTCCATTACTTAGGTTATTTGGATGAATGTTTTGTTGATTGCATCAATTGTTTTCATCTTCTTCAAATTCCATCGGCAAACATGAAGATAAAGTGTAATGAGCATATCTACATTAGTGAGAATAATGAAAAATGAAATAAATAATATACAATAATCTAAATCAAATAGCAATGTATCATAGCAAGAAGTGATTCCTGAAATGTGCACATGCTTGCAAAACCAAATCTAATGCCTTGTTTCAACAACTCTTCTATTGGCATAATTCCATACTTTGCTTCCTGGAAGTTTTATACTGCACATTAAATCATAGATTTAATATAAAGGATTCTTTTGTTATATTAATTATAAATTCAGAGAAGTAAAAAATCATAGAAACTTACAAATTCCATAATCAATTTATGATATGACAACATACACTCAACCAATGTTTAACCCAATATCAATCAATTCTTCTTATGAATCTTCTTTGTATGTTACCACCTTGTTCCAGATTTATGTAGGAATGAAATAAAATACAAATATGAAAAAAACCACAAACATATAGTGAAATCAAAACTTAATTTCATTAATAACAAAGTACTAAGAATTGTTTACATGAATAATGAAAATAAACTAGCTCAGGCGATTATAGTTGATCTATGAGAAGATATGTGGAAACTACATGCCTTTTAAACTATGTTATAATGAGGCTCAAAGACCTATTTATTATTGATAAACAATGGAAAACTATAAACATCCAAAAACCTAACCCTAGTAGATGAAGCACCAAAAATCTATGGGCCCTATTGGGGTAAATTGGTACATCAACTTCTTGGGGTCATAACTTTGGCATATGATGTTTTTTTACACATGTTATACCTCATTAGAAATATCTATTTGACAAATAAAAATTCTAACCAAAATCCCATACCAGTGGCTATGGGTTTTCCCATTTTCCAAAAAGCCTTGTTTAGGGCCTGAAAATGGCTCCAGAAGTTCATGACCTAAAAAAATACAAAAAAAATAAATTATGCTACAATTAAAGAAACTAAAAGAAACGAATGTGTGGGTCCAAGTGAAATAGGTAGGTGGCCACCAATATCCATCTAGATTAGTCCTTCTCCCTTAGGGAACAATGTTCACCATTGGGCTGAGTGCCTTGATGATGTAGGGGAACTTCTACTGAACTTGGTCCCTGGTAAGCCACTTGCCTTGGTGCTGGAGTTGGCCAACTTTGACAACATTATACAGCTGGATCTTCAGTTGGAAAGTGTTCTTGATCTGAATGTCTATGATTCAATTATTTGTGTCCTATTCCATGTAGTCTGGGTTTAGCTTTGTTGGTGTGATGTGTTCCACAATATCTGATGTTTATTATAATGGTGGAAATTATAGCCGAAGGTGGTCAACATTAAAGACTAGGTGCAGGCCAAGGCATGGGGGAATGTTGAGCTCAAAATAATTATCTCCCAAAACCTTGGTGATGATGTAAGGCCCATATCGAAGTGGATTGAGCTTCTCATTTTGTCTGGTAAGATGATCTTTCTACAAATACAACCAAACTTTACCCCTCAACTGAAACTTATTCGATACCCCATGTTGATCATGTGACTACTTCAATTTGGCATTAGACATCTCCAAGTTGTCATGAACCTACCAATAGATGTTCTGGATGAGTTCAATAAACTTTGTTTCTTTATTAGCCTTAGACTGTACATGTGTGGTTTATGTCATTGTAGTCGCATGAGGCATGGAAACATCAATTAAGCATAATGGTTGAAATCCCAAACCCACTTGAAAGGGACTGTGACCATTTGAGATATGAAGAGCTCTATTATAATTGTGATGTGCATAGAGAAGGCTCTTAGCCTAGGTTTGTGGTTGCTTGGAGTTTTAGATGTGCAATATGTATAATATAATCCAATTGATGACTTCTATCTAGCCATCAATCTGGGAATGTAGTCCAGTCGACTTGGTGAGATTGGTCTCCAATAGTGTCCAGAGGGTCAACCATAATGTGCTCAGGAACCTTTTATATCTATCTAATACAATGGTATTAGGGATCCCAAAATGTACCTACAATCATTCCAAAAATATTTTTGTAGTATCCTCTGTTGTGATATTCTTCTTGTAGAATACAAATATATCCATCTTAGAAAATGTGTCCACAGCCACAAATAAATAATTATAACCATGCTTGGTAGAAGGGAGGACAAAAAGATAGCCCATGGAGATGGATTCCCATGGGTGGCTAGGAGTAGGCAGAGGAGTGTGCAGGCCTTGCATCTTTATGGTTGGCTTGACGATCGTAGAGGAAGTGTAGGATTTGATATATTTTGAGACATCTTGTCAGATTTATGGCCAATAAAAGTACTTATGGAGTACAACTACATTTTTCTCCACATCAAAGTGCCTTGTGACCTTACTTTAGTGTGCCTCCTAAATCATCTTGGCACACTCGCTTGAAGGAATAGAAAGGTGGATCAGGTGGCATAATAATGCAAACTGGAGGTAGAAATTGGAAGCATGCTTTCCATAGACTAGAATCTGGTATGTGGTGGCGAACATTGGATTTTTATACATGTTTAGTCATCCATAGGTCTCATGGCCATAAGAGTTGAGAATAATATTTAGTGCTACAACTGGTGGTCGAATGATGCAATATGAAATATGATTGGTGCTTCCCTTTCTTTAATTAATGTTCAAGAAAAATTGTTGCACATCTGCAGACCACATCAGATGGTGATTATTCTACAAAGTCACTTATGTTTGTATAAACTAAAGAGGTTGGTGATCGGTGTAGATTTCCTTCCCCATAATGTAATGCTCCCATTGCTAGCACACTTTCATAATAGAAAACATCTATTTATCATAGGTGGGGTTCTTCTAAATTGTATCAGAAATTGTCTTACTAGGATAGGCAACTTGATACCCATGATCAGTGATCACTACACTAATAACATAGTCGGAGGTGTCTATCTCAATTTAAAATGGTTGTTGAAGGACTGGTAATATGAGTACAGGTGTAGAGCAAAGGCAATGATTTTTTTCAATGAACATATTTTGCTGGGAGTCGGACCAAGAAAAATTTCCTTTCACTCCACCCTTGATAATGTGAATCAAATACCATGTGATATGGAAGTGTCCCAACATGAACCTCTAATAAAAAAATTTGAAGGACCAAAAAGTTATGAATCTCTATTAAAGTGGTTGGGGTTGGCCAATCCAAAATCACTTGGATCTTAGCTAAATCCACATGCAAACCTTTCTCATCTATGAGGTATCTCAAATAATCGACATGACTCATGCCAAAGATGCATTTCTCTAATTTGGCACACAATTTATGTTGTCGCGAGGTTTGAAGGACCTGCCAATTGTGTTGCAAGTGCTCCTACCAACTCTTGCTAAATATGAGGATTTTGTTAAGATAAACAACCATTAATGAGTTGGTGAAGGGCCACAAGATGTCATCCATCAACCTCATAAAACTAGCAGGGGCATTTTTCAACTCGAATGGCATGACAAACAATTCAAAAATTATTTCATTGGATTTGAAGGAGGTATTTCATACATATGTGGTTCTATTGGAACCTAGTGATATTTTTACTTCATAATGATCTTTCTTAAATACTTGGCCCCCTTGACCAGGTCCAAAAGGTGAGCAATTCATGGGATTGGATACCTATTCCTGACTATGATTTTTTTTCATGCCTTATAATCAATTCAGAGCCTCCAGGTCCCATCCTTCTTTTGTACTAGTACAACTAGGCTCCCACAAGATGCGTAAGTTAGTCGAATGTGCCATTTTCATAGAAAGCCCTAGATCTTCTACTTGATCATTTCATTTTCAAGAATGGAGCAATAGTATATATTTCCATTGGGTAGGGGTTCTCTCGGAGTTAGATCAATCAAATTCTTGAACTGAGAGTGCAAGGGTACCCCTATGGGTGATGATAATATGTCCCTGTATTCTTCCACGACCTTATCCACTTTCTTTTTCTTTGTGGATGAAACCTTCCGAAGAGCCATTGAAGTAGCCATGATATTCCCCTTACTTTGAGATCAAATTAGAAGGAAAACAAATTTCTTAGTCTGGGACATGATATTACTACAATATTTAATAGATATCAAAGATATGGTGGTATGCGGGGCTACCTCTAATATCGTGTATAACTTATTTCGCAAAGTAATAATAATAGTGTGAGGGCTAGACTCATAAACAACATGACACTTCGACAAGGATGGTTGGAATAATAATACATCAAAAACTTCAAGTGGAATAGTATCTCACAGTACCTCATCCATGAAGGAATTGATATTGTAGGGAAGGTGACACTATTGGCTAACATAGATATCTCATCGTTTGTGAAGCCACCCAATGGTGTACAAATATGAGTGTATTGTGGTTGATAGGCCCAACCGGTTCATGACCTCTACTGAAATGCAGTTATTTTAGCTCTTGATGTCAGCAATGAACTGCAATGGAGAATCCTTCACCCACATTTGTGAGTGGAAGAGATGATCCCCCTCCTCTATATGTTTTGGATCAATCTTTTCTACCTTTATGGTGGCAATGGTGGCACTGAGATCCGCATCAATACTATGTTTCCTTTTTTCATTCCCCTTGTCGTGTTTTGACTCAGAGTCAGAACATGCATCTAACTTTAAGGACTTTAGCTAGACCACTAGTGACTGCATGCATCAACACTCACTTGTGTTGTCAGTGGTTCTCTTATGGAACTCACACCAATTTCCTATATCCTTCTTTATCTTTGTGGTGTTGCTATATGCATATAGATTTGGTGAGTTTTCCTAGGTCACCCCTCCTTGGATTTGTCCTTTATTCTGCATTTGGGGGTGTCTTTCCATTTATTTTGATTTGTAGATCAAAAGTGTCAATTATTATAATTAAACTTTTTCTCAATATTGATAGCATATCAATAGGAAATACTAAGTGAGGATATTTCTAGGAATTCTATCTCATCCTCAATGTATTTGTGTAGATAGTCGTAGTAATTGAGTACCGGATGTCACTCATAATTGTTGGTACCCAACTTCCTGCAAAGGGTATGAAAAATATTTGTGAACTTTGGCATGTCTTGGTCCCTTCCTAGTGACAATGTGGTCCACTTTATGTATTTACCTTCATAACCCCCAATAGGTCAATATTGTTCCTTGATGGTGTCCCAAAAAAAATCCAAGTTGTGTGGCTGAAAAGAGTGAGGGTTCTCTCTTCTCCCTCCACTCAGAATAGGTTTTCGACCAATCTTTGACATGGGGGGAAGCTTTAATGAGTACCAAATTAATATTTTCCCTATTGGAAAAATCATGAAGTAACAAATATCATTGCAATAGATTTAACCATTTATCTATGGAATCTACATCTATTTGACCTTAAAATATAAGGATTTCATAGTCAACTTGTG
The DNA here is from genome assembly GCA_000404065.3 of Pinus taeda. NCBI lineage: Eukaryota > Viridiplantae > Streptophyta > Pinopsida > Pinales > Pinaceae > Pinus > Pinus taeda. The sequence goes on along the minus strand of APFE031545787.1, from coordinate 26,377 downwards.
CCTTGAATGGGGTGACACCTCCAAAGTGACTACTAAATGAATATGTGTATCTTGTTGGCATCCATCGAAGGATCTAGGAAATCTTATCCATCATCTCATTAATTTTCCACTCGAGGGATTCTTTGAGCAGTAGTTTGATAGGACATCCTCCTCCCTCATCTTTATTTTCTTCCCCCATGGGTAGCCATCAGTGTCATTTGTAAAATTCTTGCAATGGTTCAACCAATTCAATTCCCAACTCCTTATATCACAACCTCGTTGCTGACATAAATAGAAAATTTGAAAAGATCAAAATACTCTATAGGAACAAAATGAAATACATATAAGAACAACAACATAGAGATACAAAAAAAACAAAACTCCAATTCATTAATAGAAAGGTATTAAAAAACCTAACCCTATGAGATGAACAACTAAACTTTTATGGGCCTTCTTGGGATAAACTGGTACATCAAATTCCTCGGGTACTAACATTTCCATATGATCTTCGTTTGACACATACAATACCTAACTAGAAAGATCTGTCCGATAACTACAACTTTCAATTGCAAAATCCCATTTTAGATTTAGATTTTTTTGTTTTCTAAAAAATAAACATCGTTTAGGGCCTCAAAATGGCTCTACAAGTTTAGGTTCCAAAAAAATATGAAAAATTGTAAATTGTGCTACAATTAAGGAAACTAAAGAAACAATAGTGGGGACCTAAGTGGAGTAGGTGGGTGGCCACCAAAATCCACCTCGATCACACCTATTTGAAGATATTCAAGCATGGTCACTGTAAAACAACTTAAAATCTACAAAAATCAAATCCTAAGTTGTTATAAGGAAATATTAATAATTACTCACAAACTTTGATATCATTCATTTTATTCCTTGTCATCTTGTTTTATGTGCTTAATGAGTTCCACTTTGTTTTATTTTCTCAAAGAAAATATTAGAAAATTAATATTTAATGCTAAATTATTTATTTCTATGTACCTAATGGAAAAAAATCAATGATTACATACATTTTAAGCATGTTATTTTTTATATGGGTCCTCCTGTGATGCAATTATGTCCATTTCTTTGGCCATCTCCTTGTACACATTTTTTGGCATTCCTATTGGCATGTTTCATATATCAGATCTATGATCCTTTAGGATTTTCATAACCTTGATGAAGAAGTAAAAAACTATTTCTATATTGATATATAAAAACTAAATATAAAAAATTTGATATGAATAATTGAATTCTCTGTAGTAATATCTACAGATAATTCTAGAAAATAATTACAATTACGTATATTACTTTATGTTTGATTTTTTTTTTGTTGTATTTTTTCTCTATTTTATGTCTGATAGGTCTCATTGACCATTTCTCCAGAAATGTTTCTTGTAGTTAAAATATAGCTTGGTTCTTGGAATCATTGGATTTATTTTTGTGTTATAAGTGAAATTTCTGTCTATACATTCCTTCCATTGTATCCTTCATAGTTTTGCACAAGTTTTTCACCCTTTCATTCACCTTTAGCACCACTCTAGATGAGTTAAGGACCAATTCATCGAAATTTACATGATGCAGAATTTTTACTTCATTAGAACAACACTATTTTCCTTCATTGTTGCTCCCTATAGAAATTTAAAATATGTGAATTAATAGATTGTTTAAAACATATTATCTAATATTCTTAAGTATATTATTAATAAAAAATTTAAAAAAAATTAATAAATAAAAACTCACATTGAAGAGTATTTTTTCATTCACTTGATTCATCCTTCTACACTTTTTCTATAAAGCTTTTACATTCTTTTGTAGTTAGATTAGTAATAATATTATTTAGCTTCCTCATCTTTTGTCTCTAGATGACACACACTAGCCAATACATATTGGTTAAACTTACATATAGTTCAAACATTTTAATATTTCAAGAAGTTACAAAGAATGTGCATTTTTTGCTTTTTTGGATGTGTTATCATTGTGGCGATTAGTATTTTTGTTACTTCACAACTTCTCACACTTTTTTTATCGATATACAGCATATAGCCTTCAATACATAAGGTATTAAATATATTTCATAAATAAATCACATAATTTCTAACCAAAAATAGGTTTGGTAACCAGTGCGGTTATGTGCCTAAATGCCCTGATGCACTTAATTTAGAAAACACACCGGGGCGTTTAATGGTTTAGCATGGAGAACATTATTTTTTCTTTTAAATAAATCTAAATTAATTTTGTGTTATATATAACGATAAAAGAACCAAAACATAAAAAAAATTAAACAGAAGCTTTTTAGACTTAACATGTTATTTTGTAGAGGCGTGGGTGCACCAATAAACATAAGCTATTTTTTAAAATAATGGACATGGCCGACAAGGTTTTGATCTGATTCAATAAGTGGTCTTCCTTCTTTACATGTCAAATGCCTTATATATAGTATCAGAAATCCATTAAATATGAAATGCCTAAAATGAAGAACCCTACTTGTGAGGTGGTAGATGAAGTTCAACTCTAAGGTGAAATTTTGCAGTCACATAAGCAATAAGAAGCATGGTTTTAAGGTAAGTATCTAGTTTTTTTATTTTTATCTAAATTCTAATTAAATATAAATAGCAAGATTGTGAATTTTTTTATTATTAAAATCAAAAGTAAAATTTTTACTACAAAAGGTTTTGATTTTGATTTTGATTTTTAATTAAATCTAATAGAAATTGTAATCTTTTTTTTTATCAAAACCAATAGTAAAATTTAAAATTTTTACTATGCATGGGTTTAAGTGAATCATCATACCATTCAAATTATGATCTTCAGAATAGTTTTATGGTTCCGAAGTATTATGTTTCTCCACGGTGCTCCGAGTATTTCTATCTTGCAAATATCTCCTTTGAAAAATTGGGGAAATAATGAAATATTGAATAAGTTCTTAATATTTATAAGGCATTATGAAATTAGATTTCGAAAAATGAATTATCACTCATTTTAAAATTTGATAAAAATAGAATTGTGTCGCATTTTTTTTCATTTTTTTAGAACATCAATGTGCTTGATATTAAAAAGCACTGGTGCATTTAATAGTAACACACACCCATTAACATAACTTATAGGTGCACTATTTTTTTTTAACATACCGATATGATATAAATCCTTTTCTATTTTCAAAATTTATCAAATCAAAGTGATTACTATTTTAACACATCAATGTCATTATATTTTAAATGCATCACTACAGTTAGTTTTACCAATGCACGAATATACTTTAAAAATTATCTAAATTTTTATTTTCACATATAATCTCATGTTCATCTCAAATTATCCTTTCGCATGCATACACATGAGTTGCAATAGGTCATGTTATACATTTTCTACTTAAACTCACCTTATTCCTAAATAATAATCTGAAAACTATATTGAAATTTTGATTTTGGTTATATAGTTATTGAATTTAATTTTAGGTATGCATACAAACAATTATTACGAATTTGGCGAAAAATGTGGGAATAAAATCTCATAATATCAAATGGCCAAATTTTAGAATTCCAGTTTGTTCTAGATTGCTCAAAGTCCTTCGTGGACTTCTCTCTTTCAATCTCCAGTAAGTTTAGATTTTATTTGTTTTTCTATTATCTAATCGAATATATTTTTGTATCCATGTCAATATGAATAAAAATTTATCCAAATTTTTAGGATCTTGATTCATAACTAAGTTCATATGTAGAAAATATTCTACCAGTTCAAAAATGTTCGAAGCTCTTATCAGGAGCAACATACCACAAGAAGTTTGTACATGAAAATGGAAAACCACTTTATGCTGCCAATTGTAACATGACATCTTCCAGTTGCAATCTTGGGTCATTAATGGTAAAAATTGCTGTAGCATAATGTATTTTAAACAAACTAATTGCATTTTGCTTACTAATATCATTGATGTACTAATGTTCAATATTTTTTGAAATTAGGATTTTAGTGATAATGATTGACCCACCTACCATCTTCTGTTGCATCCGACTATAATGTCAAATGAGGATAATCTTGCATTAAGAGAAAATATTGAAGAGGAAGCATACAAAGAATGGTTGAATCAAGCATATATGCAATTCCCATTATGTCTAGATTTAATTAGTAATGAATACAACAATAGCAGTTGTTAATCGCAAGTTGGAAATGGAAGAAATCAAATAGAGGTTGGTAGGAATGATCGCTTACGGGATATGATTTCCATGGAGGAAATGTTCTTAGATGCGTTCCAAAAAAATGAGTTAGTGGATGATACTCATATCACTAATGCTTTTTTCGATGGCCTAAAATATGCTTCTACCACCCGTCTCTCTCTCGAGATGGTGGCAAGTCCAAGTCTACCCAACTCGGGACAACAATGTTATTGTATAACTTGAAAGAAATGTCTGGCATTTCGAATGCATGTTTCTCGCCAATATTGATGTATCTGAACATGACCATGTCCCTTATATTTTGAGAAATCTTGTAACAAAATCAAAATTAAAATGGTTGATTTTGTAAACGTAAAATATTGATATTGTACATTTATATTCCGCATCAACTGCAAGTTATTCAAATATAAGGTTCTTCTTAGTGATAATTTCTTACCCAATAGATGTTAAGATGCAAAGAATTTATTGAAAATATTGGGTGTTAAGTACATATCATATCATGCATGTTTAAATGATTATATCCTATATAGAGAAGAATATGCAGACAAACAAATATGTCTGAAATGTGAGCATGAAACGTACCATAAATAAATGGTAAATCACATGGTCCTCCTTATAATATATTGAGGGACAAGATGCCTATAATTGCAAGTATTCCAAGGATATTCCATTGCAAAGAATTAGATATGTTGCAGGAATGGTATCCATCACATAGAATTGAGTTGGCAGGTATGCGAATCCCAACATATTCAATGAACATGAAGAATATAGAAGATACATGACCCAAAAAATTCAAGAATGAAGTACAAAGTCTATGATTCAATGTAGCCATGGATGGCATCAACCCATATTCCCTCCAAAGCACCAACTATTGTGCTTTTCCTATAATAGTGATCCATAACAATAACCCCCGATGGTTGTCTGTGAAGAATGAACACCTTATATTTGATCTCAAAGTCCCTCATAGAAGACAAGTGAAGAATATGGATGTTTACTTACAACCATATGTAGATGAATTAAAGGAATTATGGGAAGGGATATATGTATACGATGTAGTAAGACCCTTTACAATAGAGAGGAATTTTCCATAGTATATCATAGGTTCTTACAAGACGCATGATTATAAAGGATTAGGAGTTTATGCTGGTAGATTACATGCTTATTTATTTTTTTTATATATGCAACAATATTTTTTTCATATAAATTTAATTCACTACAATTGTTTAGATATTCATGAGCAATAATGTGCCCTATATACAATAATTTTTCAAGTCTTGTAACAAAATGGTATCATTAATGTAAACTTTGTCGACCTTCTCTGAAGGCTAGGTGATCCAAGCAACTATGAAAGCTAGTGCATGACTTCTCTACGCTATTCCTCCTAGAGGAGCACCCCTACATAAGAGAAACATCTACTTTCAATGGTAAACCAAAGAGAACCCAAAGGCCTGCAATAATGACACTAGTTGAATGGATTAGTCATCCAACTCATATCCACAAAAGACTGTCAAGAAATTTGAGTGTATCAAATTAAACAAATCTTTCATGAAATCCAAAACGGCAGCAAAAACACCCTGAACCAGTGGCCACGGCAACCAGTGCGGAACGACGAGGACCTCGGTCAAAGCGCATTGACTGAGGCCTATGCATATTGCGCATGAGGTCAAAAAAACACATGGGAGCCCCTGGATCGGGAAAAGGAGGCGATTATGATGGGCAAAAGGGCCGAAATGCGGCAGCCTTAAGCACTTGGTCACATTGGGAGCCAGAGAACCACAGGTAGAGAAAGAAAAATTGCTAAAACACAATGGCGGGACCCGCACCATAGAAATCAGCGGTTTGATTGGGGTTCCCTTGAATGATAAGAATTTTTGGAGAAAAGCGGAGTGATCCCACTCAGTGATCGACGTGTGGTAGCGGAGGTGAGAGAAAAACGGCCATGATCATGCACTAACGGTCAAGCAAGTCAGTCGTGCTTGACATGCGTATGAAGTTGGATCTAGAGGAGCCCAGATTGGGTGGCTAAGATTGCGCCCAACGGAAAGAAGCAAAATCGACAGGGAAATAAGCTACAATTTAAAAGGATTTGGAATCCATTGACTGCCATGATGGAGAAAGAATGTATCCATGACATAACCAAAGAAACAAGCCGAAGAAGAATGTTGGCACCAGTTAGATGGAGACATGTGGCACTTCCTGAGCTCTCATGCTGACACCGAACAAGGAATGCCAAGCACAACTGTAGAAGGTGAATTGATGTAGGTGGGAGAGGAATCAAACAGGAATAGGGATTGAATTGTTAAAGCCATGAACGGAGACAGTTGAGATAGAGGAGGATTTGGAGAGGAGTCCAAGAAACTAGAGAGATAGTGAACAATGAACCCTGAGAGGAGGACTGAACACAAAGAGCAGTAAAGCCAAGCAGTGGAGACAAAGGGCTGAGCTGACCACAGGCATCATCGAGCACCAGAGAGCTTGAAGATTCAAGCCTTCCCATAGAAAAGTCTATCCAGACTGAGCATCACATTTGGCTCTTTCCACTATAGACCAAGGGTCACAGAGCTGGTAGGAAGAACAAGAGTGTGTGTACTCCGAGTGGCTTGGGGAATCCAAGAACCACCCTACGAAGCAAAATCTACTTCAGGAGAACTGACATTGAGTCCCTGTATTGTAAGTTCTCTGTTGCAAGACACAATAAAACAAGGCCACCACTGAAGCTGGACCGGAGACTTAGCCCTGGAAAATAAGATGAAATCCTTATTAAAAATTGTTTGTGTCTTATGTTGCTTACTATATTTCTCTATTGTCTTTCCATTTAAATGTCTGTGTATTGGCAATTTGATCGATCTGTTGTTTCAATAACATAGAACACACACAAGCACATGATTCTGTAATACATTTTGTTTAACAAATATTCAACTAAGGTCACTCATAGGGTGATTACTAGATCTAGTGGTATCAGAGCTCTAGGTTGTAAGGTCAGACAAGCTTATGTTGGTTTAGCTGTGAATGATCACTAGATCAAAGCTCAAATTAGGAGAAGGAGAGTTGGTAGGAACTAATCCTAAAATTGGGAGAGTTTATTCTTGGAAGACAATGTCAGAAGAAGGTTCCATAGGGCCAGACCCTCAATTCATAGAAATTTTCCTAGCTATAAAGTCTATGGTAGAAGAAATGTATAGAGACTTTAGAAATCATAATGATGAAGATTCATTAGGCTATAAAAAAGATAAAGAAGAAGGGGAATCCCATTCCCATAACCGCTCAAAAGGAAAGGGGAAAGAAGAAAGTTTTCCTACACCTCCTAGTAGCCCTGTGCATAATAAGAGAGCATCCTTGATTAAATTGGATGTCAAATTTGATTTTCCTATATATGATGGAGAGATAAGTGTTGAAAAGTTGGACAATTGGATTAGACAAATTGATCTGTATTGTAGAGCACAGAACTTAGACTCAGACAAGAGTAAGATTCAGCTGGCAAGCCTACGCCTAGGAGGCATTGCCTTGGTTTGGTGGGAAGGCAGAACCCAAGCTTATATGAAAAGACATGGTAAGACCATCTCTGTCTGGAGTCAATTTGTTTTTGCAATCAAAAAGCAATTCTATCCATTGGCCTACATGTAACCAGCCATGATGAGTTAACAAACTCTTCAGCAGTTGAAAGGGAAAAGTGTACAAGGGTATACTCAAGAATTTAGAAAGAGAGAATTGATGTTGGGTGTCTCATTAGACTCCCCAGAAAATCTTTTGCAGTACATTGGTGGTCTACATAGCTACATGAGGCATACCATTCTCATGTTTAATCCCACTTGTATAGATGAGGTATCTGTACAAGCTACTCATCTAGAGGCTAGAGGAAAGAATGGAAATCCAAAAGTTGGTGGACCATCCCAACCCATTGTAAGAAAGAGAAAGGAGAAAAGAAAGCAGAAGTGGAAAGCAAGGGAGGCTAACACTGCACAAAAAGGAAAAGCTTCATGCACTCACTGTAAAAAGGAGGGGCATGACGATGAGCATTGTTAGATTCTGAATCTAGAGCTAAGACCTAAGAAGTCTGAGGGCAAGAAGAAGAAGACTGTTGCAACTATTCAAAGAGATTTTGGGTTAGACTCAGGAGATGAAACAATCATTGCAACCACAGTTATAAAAGGTAAGAATTCTGAAGCATCTACTAGTAATTCGGCTCAATCTGTTATTGATGAGGAACATGAGAGAAAAAGACATGAGCTTTTCCATATTCGAGTTGTTTCCAAAAATCAAAAGGTTGATACTTTGTTTGATAGTGGCTCACAAGTAAATCTAATTTCTGAAGCAGTTGTAAATAAATTGGGATTAGCAACTACACCTCATAAGAAACCATACCCAGTAGGTTGGTTGAATGATAAAGCAAAACTACAAGTGACTAGACAGTGCAAACTCAAGTTTTCTTTTGGGTCAGAATTTGTGGATGAGGTTGAGTTAGATGTAATTCCTTTGGATATATGTGGAATTGTTCTAGGAAGTCCTTACTTGTATGATAGGAAGGTTTTTATTTTCTATAGAGCTGAGAAAAAGTATCTACTTATCAAAGATGGAATCGAATACTTTGTAAGAGCTCACAAGCTCAAGAATAATTATACTCTCATAAACTCAAGACAGATGAAATGAATGATAAATTAATATAAACAGTTCTTACTGATGGTTGTAAAGGAAAGGACACCTGATAAAACCAAAATATTTGAGGGTTATAATGCTAATCAGCAAGTTGATATAGAAAAGATTGTTTCAGAGTATGATGGCTTATTTCAAGAACCTAAATGTTTGCCACCCAAAAAGGGAATAGTACATGATATTATTTTGCAGCAAGATATTCCTTTGCCTAACATTGGGATGTACAGGCTGTCCACTTTAGAGAATTCTGAAATCAAGAAGTAGGTGCAAGAGTTTCTTGAGAGAGGGTTCATTAGGCCTAGCACATCACCATGTGGGTCACCAATCATTCTGGTGAGAAAGAAAGATGACTGATGTGGAATGTGTAATGATTACCGAGCACTAAATAAGATAACAGTTAAAAATCGTTAAGCCCTTCCTCACATAGATCATCTTTTAGATCAATTGAAGGAAGTTGTTTATTTCACCAAGCTAGATTTGCACAGTGGATACCATCAGGTCAGAGTGGCAGAGCAAGATGCATGGAAGACTGCTTTCAAAACAAAGCAGGGATTGTATGAATAGCTGGTTATGCCTTTTGGCGTGACCAATGCCGCTACCACTTTCATGAGATTAGTGAATGATGTACTCCTTTTCTTGATGATTTTTTTATTATGTATCAAGATCACATTCCGATTTTTAGTAAAATGTGGGAAGAACATTTAAAGCATGTTAAGTAGACACTAGATGTTTTGAAAAGAGAAAAACTTGATGTTAAATTCTCCAAATGTGAATTTCGCAAAACCTCTCTAAACTATTTGGGTCATATAGTATGGGGAGGTGAATTGAAAATAGATCCCTCTAAAGTGGCAGTCATCATAAACTGGCCTAAACCCAAGTCTGCTACAGAAGTGAGAAGCTTCTTAGGAGAAACACAGTATTGGAGGAAGTTCATTTCAATTTTTTCCTCAATTGCAACTCCCTTACATGCTTTGATAGGATTGAACAAGGTGTTTCAGTGGGGAGGCAAACAGCAGAAAGTCTTCGACACCTTTAAAGAAAAAATTAGTACAACACCTATACTAGCACTACCAGATCTACAAAGACCATTTGAAATCCAAACTGATGCCAGTGACTATGCCATGGGAGTAGTGTTGACATAGCATGGTAAACCCATACGTTATCTTTCTGAGACTTTTAATCTTGCAGTAGTTAACTATCCTACATATGATAAAGAGTTGTATGCATTAGTTCAGAGTGTGAAAAAGTGGAAAGATTACTTAATGGGCAAGGAAACAATAATACACACTGATCATCAGCCACTTCAATATCTACACTCCCAAACTAAGTTGTAACAATCAAGACATTACAGATGGATGGGTTTTCTACAACAGTTTCATTTAATTATCAGATATAAGAAGGGCATACATAACAATGTTGTAGATATGTTATCTAGACCCGTTATAAATGCATCTACCATACTTAATCATAATTCTGTGTTGCATGAAAGCTACATAGAACAATATGCTCAGGATATGGACTTTAAATATGTATATGCAACTTTGAGTCAAGGAAAAAGAGTAGAATAATTGGACTATCCTGTGAAGAACTGACTCTTACATCATTTTGGGAAACACTGCATTCCACAAACTGAGAGAGCAAAGATAATTAGGGAAGCACGCACTTCTCTGATATTAGGTCACTTTGGGGTAAGTAAAACAGTTGCACAGCTGCAAAGGTTCTGTTATTGGCCAAAAATGAATGAGACAGTTTCTAGATATGTAAACGGCTGTGCCATGTGTGCTAAAAGCAAGCCCAGCAATAGAAAACTAGGCTGGTACACTCCCTTGCCACTTCCTTCTCACCCTTGGGAAATAATTTCCATGGATTTCATTGGAGGACTACCTAAATCTAGGAAAGGTCATGATTATCTATATGTTCTTGTGGATAGGTTCAACAAAATGTGTATTTTGATGCCGTGTAGTAAACAAATTACAGTTGAACAAACTATGAAGTTATTCTTTGAACATGTATGGGTTCATTTTGGATTACCCACTTCCATTGTATCTAATCGATACACCCGATTTGTGGGGAAGTTTTGGTCAAGTCTATGGGAACTAATTGACACCAAATTAAATAAAATCACAGCTTTTCATCCATAAACAAATGGCCAGACAGAAGTAGTTAATAGGACAGTGATCCAGCTAATGCGAGGATATTACAGCAAACATCCTAAGCTTTGGGATTAGCACTTGTGCTATGTGCAACATGCTTACAGTAGAGCCAAACACTCTTCTACACAAAGATCGCCTTTTGAGACCTGTTTTGGTTTCATACCAAGGTATACTTTGGATTTTGCCATTGGTAAAGATACCATGGTTTATGGACATAGTGATATTGACAAGGCAACTAGGTTGATTGAACAGATCCAGGAGATCCACCAAGCAGTACAGGAACAACTAGAAAAGAGGTAGGCCAAGTACAAGGCTAGGCATGATAAGCATTGGATGAAGCATAGTTTTCAATTTGGAGACCAAGTGTGGCTGTATATCAGTAAGGACAGAATGCAAGGTAAAGTGAAGAAGCTAGAACCTATAAGGTATGCACCCTTCAGGATACTTGAGAAAATTGGTGAAAATGCCTTTTGCCTTGATCTGCCAGCTTACATGCACATCTATTCAGTCGTGGACACATATTGCTTGAGGTTTTTTAAACCTTCAATGATTGAGGACCTTGAAGAGCAGGGTCAATTACCTTCTGGTGACGACTTGCTACCTAAATATCTCGATGAGTTGTAGGAAGATACAATGCTAGACAGGAAAGTAAGGACGATGCGCAGTGGACAGGTTGAATACCTCAAGATTGGTATTAAGGGTTCAAAACCGAGTAGTGTGAAGTGGATTGAGATTGGACAATTGAGATAGCATTTTCCTCACTTAGTATATGCTTGAAGAAAAACCAACTTTTGGTGGTCCAGAAGCTTTTTCAGTAGGGATGCCATGATCCAAATTGGATCCGCAAAAGACTATTAAGAACTTTGACTATATCGAGTTAAACAAATCTTTAATGAAATCCAAAACAACATGAAAAAAACCCTGAACCAGTGGCCATGGTAGCCGGCACGGAATGACGAGGACCTCGGTCAAAACACGCTGACTGAGGCCCATGGAGATTGTGCAGGGGGTCAAAACATCACCTGGGAGCCCCGAATTAGGAAAAGGAAGTGATTTTGATGCATCGCTGGGCAAACACGGCTAAAATGGGGGAGCCTTAAGCACTCGGTCACGTTGGGAGCCAGAGAACTGCACGCGGGGAAAGAAAAAGTGCTAAAACGTAAAGGCTGGACCTGTGCCCTAGAAACCGACAATTTGATCGATGTGCCCTTGAATGATAAGAGTTTCTGGACATGAGCGGAGCAATCCCACTCAACAATCGATGTGTGGTAGCGGAGGTGAGAGAAAAACTACCATGATCGCGGGCTAATGGTCGAGCAAGTCAACCGTGCTCGACGTGCATATGACGTTGGATCTGGACGAGCCCAGATCGGATGACTGAGATTGCGCCCGATGGAAAGAAGCAAAATTGATAGGGAAATAAGCTGTGATTTAAAAGGATTTTGAATCCATTGACTGCCACGGTGGAGAAAGAACGTATCCACGACATAACCAAAGAAACGAGCGGATGAAGCATGTTGGCACCAGTTAGATGGAGACATGTGGCACTTCCTGAGTGCTCATGCGGATGTCAAACAGGGAATGCCAAGCATAGTTACAGAAGGTTAATCAATGCAGGTGGGGGAGGAACTGAATAGGCATAGGGATCGAATGGTTAAAGCCATGAATGGAGACAATCAAGAAAGAGGAGGATTTGGAGAGGAGTCCAAGTGACTAGAGAGACAATGAATAGTGAACCCTGAGAGGAGGACTAAACATAGATAACAATAAAGCCAACCAGAGGAGACAGAGGGTTGAGCTAACCACAAACACCATTGAGTACTAGAGAGCTTGAAGATTCAAGCCTTCACATAGAGGAATTTGTCTAGACTAAGCATAACATTTGGCTCTTTGCACTATAGACCAAGGGTCACAGAGCTGGTAGGAAGAACAAGAGTCTGTGTACTCCAAGTGGCTTGGGGAATCTAAGAGCCAACCTACCAAGCAAAATCTGCTTCAAGAGCACTCACATTGAGTCCGTATATTGTAATTTCTCTGTTGTACGACACAATAAAACAAGGCCACTACTGAAGCTTGACCGGAGACGTAACCCTGGAAAATAGGGTGAACTCCTTATTAAAAATTGTTTGTGTCGTGTGTTACTTACTATATTTCTCTGTTGTCTTTCCATTTAAATGTCTGTGTATTGGCAATCTGATCGATCCGTTGTTTCAATAACATAGAACACACATCAAGACATGAGTCTGTAATACCTTTTGTTTAATAAAGCTTCAACTGAGGTCACTCATAGGGTGATTATCAGATCAACTAGAGAATATGAGAGGGAGAATGAGAATAAGTTGTAAGAAATTTTCAATTCAAATGGGGACCATATGTTTGATGATCAATACTTTTTTGACACCTATGTTGAGAAATTTCCTATTAGAATGAAAAGGAAATTTGTCTTTTATGAGCTTTCGTATTGGCATAATCTTAATATTACGCACTTACTCAATCCCATGCATATATTATGATGAGTCTCATCAATAGGTACATCATAAGGGTCATAATTCCATCCTCCATCTTTAGAGCTATCTCTTTCTCACATTTATTTACGAATTTTGTTATATTATGCTTAGTGAGAGGGCTAAAAAATGCTTTTCTATGTCATGTGGGCTAATATTGTTTAAATTCATAAGCTAGATCCTTTTCTAGATGATTTAAATGCAGGAGATCAAAGTATTTAGAAAGGAGAGATTCCAGGAGGTTGTCCACCTCTATATCTCCCTCAATCAACCAACATCACCACACTCACTCTCATCCAGCCAAGGTAATTAGCAGCTAATCAAGACAAGGTAATTGGCAGCCAAGCAAGTGTATTTAAAGTAGTTCAAGATCCACCTTTCTAGAGTTGTGAGAGACAGACATTCCTATTTTCTAGGGAGATGCTAGTAGTTACCCTTCTGTATAAAAAGCATGCAAAAGATATCATTAGGATCCAAAATTTGTTTTCAACTAGGAATCTATCAATCTCAAACACTTGATGATGTTATTTTTGACTCATTATGTCATGTATTTGGCATTGATGCAATGATAATGATAAGTTTGTTATTGGTTAATCACAATTTTAGCTCTAGAGGGCTAAGGCTATTGGGTTTGGGCCCAACCTCAGTGGCTTAGGTCCTTGTTATGTATTGTTATTTGCTTTTGATCCTAGAGTGCTTATTAGTTTTATTCATTTCATTAGAAAATAAGCCCTAAAAAATATTGGTATTGCAACCTTTATCTCATCTCTCCCATGTGAGCATGATTGGAAGGATCTACAATCACAATCCAAAAATACTATGTTTATTATTTTTCGGAAGAAGGACTCTATTATTCATCTTGTTTTGCATGTTCTTACTGTAGCTTAGTAGTTGATTTATTAAGTGGATCAGAGTTTTTGGCATAGCTTAGATGACATTTAAATTCAACTCATCTTTTCCACTATTAGTTATTTTAATTTGCCAAGGATAAAAGGGTATATGCATGTGATGTTGCAGTGTTGTTTGAATATGCATGTAGGGGGGTTTCACCATCTCCATATTAGACTTCCTCACCCTTTTCAATCAATCCTAAATTTCATCTTCAATGTTTTGTTCTTGAGATCATTCCCTTAGATCACTGTGAACAACTCTCCTAGTGTAAAACAAGCCTTCCTAAGGCTTTGAGCTTGGCTAGGGGTGTTGGAAACCTTTCATACATCTACCCCAACCTCCATCCACCTTACCATGCCTTTAACACATCATTCCTACCTCCTAAAATTTCTCGGGAACCTTCCTGTAGCATTATAGGCCTTCCCATAGCAGTATAGGGAACCTGTAGTAGCCTCTTGTAGCATACCTATAACAACTTGTTTTACCATTTGTTTTGAACTTTGATGCAACTTTGACTTATTTTAGTAGTAGGTTTACTCCTAGATATGACTCCATGATCAAGGGAAACACTTAGGCCACTCCACCCATCCTTTTCCTTCACTGCCAAATAGAATAGCATTACTTTCTTTATCACAGATTTAGCACAAATTGAACATTGATTTATATTCAAGTGTGAGATAGATAGATGATGCATGGAACATTGTGCTATGATTTGGTTGGTTAGTTTCCTATTTTCAATTAGATTTTGTAGCTGGATGGTTGATTGGAAGATAATGTAGTTCCATTTCTGCAAGTAGTGTGGCTCTTGCCTTTTCATGAATTCATTCAATAAAATTTACAAGTTGACGTTTAAAAAGGATTTTCCCTTTTATCATTAGAGATATATTCTCAATTTCACCGTCATTAGTTAGTTTCCTTCTAATTCAATAGATATAATGGTCTTGGAGCACCATTGATCAAATATCATAGTTGAGGGTGGCATGAGTAGAATCCCATCTACTGTGTATATAATATTGTTGCCTCAAAGTTTTTACAAACCCTGCATTGATAAATAGAGTTGAGGAGCCCTTAGGAGTTGTAACAGTCTTGGTACAATACCAAGGCTCACCACATTTTCGCATCGTTTTCAAGGAGGTGTCTACATAGATGATATTTATGCTTAAGAATCATTTTCTATTCTTCATTCAATTTTGAAAAAATCACAGAAAAGAAGAATTTTTTTTCTTTCATTCCTTGTAGGACTAGACATACTGAAGGTAAATTCTTATGAAACACCCCTGCATCCTCAAAAAATCAACCTTCACTCTTCTCTGGTTGATGTCATCTTCCCCCTCTAACTACATGGGAGTTAGAAGACCCTTTAGGTGAGAAGCCTTCTTTGGATAACCTACTGGGGAAGAAGAAGAATCCATATGACCTACCCAAACAATGATTAAAAACAAGAACAATGAGGCTTTCCCTATCAAAGAGACTAATGGAGAGGCCAAAATGAAGTATATAAGCCCTACTACCCTTCCACACTTCTATGGCTTAACCTCTGAGGATCGTGATACTTTTATGTTTGAATTTGTTGTTGTATGTAGGACCTATGACTATGCCTTTCATGACCAGAAGATGAATTTATTCCCATCTACCTTGAAGGATGGATCCTTTTTCTCATTTATGGGTCTTCCATAGCATCACTACTTGGGATCAAATGTAAACATTTTTTAATAATGAGTACAGGGACTATTGTAGGTCCAAGGAAACCAAGGAAGAAATATTTAGAATGACTCCTCAACCCAATGAATCCCTAGAGGACTATGAGGAGATATTTAAACTTGGTTATAGGAGGGCCAAATGCACCCTTCATCCTTAATCACTCAAGCTAGTTCTTCTCCAAGGGATCATGGAGGACATGCTGGAAACCCTCAACCTTTTGTCTGGGGGAGATATATATTAGTTATCCTATGGTGACATCAAAACAGTTTTCAAAAATCAGTCTAGGGCTACTAGGAAGAAGGGTATGTCTACTCAAGGCTTGGTCAGTTCATCTCCTTCCACAACATTCATCAATAATGAGATTGGGAACATTTTGGAGGACTTTAAATGTGAAATGTTGGATCCATTTCCTTCGCAAATGGATACCTTGAAGATCAAGAGGATATAAGAGGAAGCAGAGAGATCCTTATCTATATTTTTCCCTAAATACACTAGAAGGCACAGCAAAAATGAATACCCATTAAATTTCATAGAGCTCTACTCAGTCTATGAGGAAAACCATGCCACAGATAAATTCCCTTCTTTTCTTGGTTTAAAATTTTTATACCAAGTGGAAGAAGGTGGGGATGATAAACACTGATTTATAAATCAAAAGAGGCCTTAAGGACCTTAGGCATACTAGCAGGGCCTGCAAGATACATTTTACTCTTATTACCATCCTAGCCAGAATGAACCCTTGCAACCCTAGTACTCTTGCAGTCATCCATCATGGTCTGCACTTCCTTCTTCACCTTATGCTCCTCAATATCCTCCCCAAACTATCAAACAACCATTTTAGCCATATGCCTCTCAACCTCTTCAATGAAATAACCCATCACAAGGGTAGAGGCCTCAACTCAACCAACCTCCTACTTTATTACCTCCACCTCCATATCAACCACAACTCATTCATCCTTCTCCACCCAAGCAACACCGGGTGCTTTCTCAACCCAATCTCAACCTAAATAACAAGCAATCAAAACATGTCTATAATGGAGAGACATCTTACCGTGCCTATTCTATGGAGATTCAAGAAATCAACCTTAGGTATGGAATCTCGATATCCACCTGAAGAACTTAAAGAGGAAAAGGAAGAGAGTATGCCTCAAGTAAATCCACCTCCTTTTCCTAAGAGATTGATCCATCCTAGTATGTACACCCAAGAATAGACTGAACTTCCGGGAGAGTTGAATAATTTACACATTAAAATACACCTCCTCTAAGATATTAAGGATGTTCTCATTTATAATAAGGTTATCAAGGAAAAATGTTTCAAACACCCTAGGAGGTGAAAAAGAGACATCCCCACTATCAATTTTATTGGTCAATTATTTGATTTGATGTCGGGGAGAGTGATTTGTCCAAAATATTTTGATCCTGGATGTCTAGTAGTAAATGTGCACATTGTCCCTCATACTCTAATTCGTATTGGGTCTACCATAAATGTGATGAATAAAGAAACCAAGCTAAACTACACCTCCAAGGATTCTTAAGAAAGAACAATATAGTGTTGTAGATTACAGATAGTTTCATAGTGGCTTCTGAGGGAATTGTTGAGGATGTAATGGTCTCCATTCACTCCTACACATACTAGCTTCTTGGATCCCCAACCCAAAACGAAATTCAATTGTTATCCTCTCATCTTGGCAAGTCCATGGTTAGCCACTATTGATGTTTACAATAGATGCAGTGTCGGGAACATGACCATTAAGAATGTGCATTTTTCCAAACACGGTATTGTACCCTCCTACTCAACCATCCTTGAGAATCAATTATCCTTGTGGTGAAAAGAGGAGGAGGAAGATGAAGTGTATCATATAAAATCCCATCCAATATGTACCCTATATGTTGTTATAAGATGTGGGTAACTTGATGAAGATGACCTCATTGACCATATCCTTCAGAACCAACACCCCAAGACCATGCCTCTTCATGAAGTTGTGAGAGAGTCTGAGAGTAGTCCTTGGATTGAATTATGCTTAGTTGACCCAGGTCCTGACCATATCAAAGTTCTAGAATTTTGTCTGTCCAGAACCTTGAATATTAACCCCTCTCTCCGAGCCAATGAAGAAGAGAAGTTGTTCAAGATTATTTAAGAGCACTTAAATGCCTTTTCTTGCAACTATAAATAAATGAAGGGGATGCATCCCTCAATTTTTATTCATCACATCTACATAAAGGAGGTACAAAAACTTGTGCACCAAACTTGGAGGAGAATGCACCCAACCCTCGGGGACATAGTAAAGGAAGAATTGAAAAAGTTGTTGGATGTAGGGTTCATATACCACATATTAGATAGTGAGTGGGTGTCTACTATAGTTTTTGTCCCAATGAATAATGGGAATTGGAGTATCTATGTGGATTACAAAGAATTGAACAGATCCACCAAGAAAGGCCATTTCACTTTGCCTTTCACTAATCAAGTTTTAGATGGTCTTGCAAGGAAGAAGTTCTTCTCTTTCCTCGATGGATTTGAAGGGTTACAATTAGATCTAGATCATCCTTGTGAATGAAGGAAAAACTAAATTCACAGGTCCTTGGGGTACCTTTTCTTATAGGGTCCTCCCTTTCGGTCTATGTGATGCCCCTTTCACTTTTCAAAGCGAAATTTTGAGCATCTTTGATAAGCATGTCCATGACTTTGTGGAGATATACATGGATGATTTCACTCCATATGGGTGTGACTTCTTGGAGGCTCTCTCTACTATGGGGAAATTGATTAGGAGATGAATTAAAATGAACCTCTCACATAGTCCTGAGAAATTTGAATTCTTACAGAATGGAGGGACTATCCTTAGCCATTCAATATCTTAGAAGGGAATACAAGTGGACCCAAATAAGATTTCAATCATTAAAAGGGTCCCTACTGCATAAAAGTACATGGATGTTAGGATTTTCTTGGCCTTAGTTGGATATTATCAGAGGTTTACCAAGGAATTTAATAAAGTGGCTTCACCATTGTTGGGATTGTTGGCCAAGGACTCATAATTCTATTGGACAAATAGCTACCAACAGACCATTAATATTGTGAAAGAGAAATTAACCATTGCACCCATGCTTAGGGGTCCAAATTAGGCTCCACCTTTCCATATCCATCTTGATGCATCTCAAAAGGTTGTGGGGGTATCACTGGGACAAATAGATGATAAGTTACCCTATGCCATTTATTTTTTTTAGTAAAAATTTGTCTAAGGCTGAACTGAACTACACTGTAACTAAGAAATAACTCTTAGCTAATCCTTAAACAAATTTAGAAACTACATCACTAGATACAAAAATTTTGTCCATACTAACCTGTAGCTATTAAATATTTGATGAATAAGCCTAATGTGAATGCTATAATCACTATATGTTTGGTATTGTTATAGTTGTTTGATTTAACTATCATTGACAAGCCAGGAAAATAAAATGTAGTTGAATATTTTTTCCCTAGACTTTATTTTCCTCCATGTGATCAAGGGATGGTTGATGATAACCTTCCATATGAGAACCTATTTGATATCTCAGTTCTCTATCCATATTTTTCTAACATATCCAGCTACATAGTTGCTGCAACATTTCCTCGAAATGTGTCATCCAGGGAGAAGAGAAAAATTGAAAGGAAAAGCACCCCTTTCACTTGGATTGGGGGAAATATCTTCAAGTTGGGACTAGATAAAATCTTAAGGAGATGTGATATAGAAGAGGAAATCTTTGACATCCTCTCAGAATACCATGATGGGCCCCATGGAAGTTATGTTTCTTCCAAGAGAACAACTTTGAAAGCCCTACAAGCTAGCTATTATTGGCCCACTCTCCACCAAGATGAAAGAAGGTATACCAAAAGATGTAATGAGTGCCAGAGGATGGGAAAACCCACACCTAGGGACAGGGAAAATTTTAAGAACCGCCCCTAAATTTATATGCATAACAAAATGGGTGAATCTCCATGGTATATAGGAAAAATGGAATGCGATTTTATCAATAATACAATATGTATATATAATTTTTTGGCGAATCTCTCACCATGCATGGCGAATATTTTACTCAATTATAAAATCTTGTAAAATCTTGGTATTACCATGGGTTAATACCATGGGTTACCATAAACCTGGAGCTTAAAAATTACTATTAATAATTTATAAAAATTAATAAAATTAATAGTTGATTTTATTTTATTTTATTTTTCACTTTAACCAAGCTAAAATGTTTAACATACATTAAATTACAACATCCATTTTTACTCTTGATCCACCAAGCCCTGAGAGGGATCAAATATTTTTTCACTTTCTGCTAGTTTGCATATCACAATATTTGATACCTCTCAGGGTTAGTAGATCCAGAGTAAAGATGGATCTATGCTGCTTTAATTCCCCCATTTAAATAGGCTACATCCGAGTTGAATACCATGGGTCAATACCATGTTCCATTTTTATTTTTATTAATACTAATATTAGGGTTAATAATGTTATTTTTCATGGTATTAATAACAACCTAGTCCATGGTATTTGTCCCATAGTAGTTTTCCCATAGGTTTCACCTAAATATAACACATCTTTTGAGTGTTCGTAAATATAAGGTAACTTATGGAGTAAATATAAAAAAATGTTTTATTTGTTCACCATACCTCTCATTTAATCATATTTTTATTAATTTACCATACCTCTTTTACAAATATGGTATTTGACCCATATGATTCACTTAAATAAAACCTCTTTCTTGAGCCTTCATAAATAGAATGAGGGTTACGGACTAAATATAAAAAGAGGTTTTATTTATTTACCATACCTCCACTTTACTTATATTTTTATTTGTTTACACCCTTGCATGTATATAAGGTGACTTATGGTGTAAATATAATTTTTTATTTATTTATTTACCATACTTCTCATTTATTTATATTTTTATTAATTTACCATAGCTCTTTTATAAATATGGTATTTGGCCCATAGGATTCACTTAAATAAAACCTATCCTTGAAAATGGGTGAATGGAAGGTTGTAATTCCTAATTTGAAGGGCTAAATTTACCTTTTTTACCCTCTCCTTTAATATAATGTGGGCTATTTGAGGTGATTTGTAAAAATGTACTATGATACAAAAAATTCGCCCACTAAAAATTTAAAACCCCTTAATTCCCCCAAAGGGCGATCATTCGCCCCTAATATTTTCTATGCCTAGGGATGAAATGCCTCTACAACCTCAGAGCACCTTAGAGACATTTGGCAAGTGGGGTATGTATCTCTTTGGGCCAATTAATCCACCATCAGGGTACAAAAGGTACATCATTGTGTGCACTGATTACTTGACAAAGTGGGCTGAAATAAACATTCTCAAAGAAGAAACATAGAAGAAAGTAGTTGATTTCTTAAAGGAAAATATCTTCTACAAATTTGTGTACCCTACAGAGATATTCACTGATGAGGAAGCTGAATTCACATCACATCTAATTGAGAATATTTTGAGGAAGCATCATATCAAAAATGGAACATATATTCCCTACCACCCTCAAGAAAATGGGTAAGTAGAGGTTAGAAATAGGTCATTGGAGAGCATCCTTAGCAAGGTTGTGAGCAACAGTAGGAGAGATTGGGTAGACATATTAGTGGAGGCCACTTGCACCTATAACACCACTTGGAAGATAAATAGTAGGTTCACTCCATATGATCTAGTTTATGGAAAGAAAATATGCTTTCTAGTGAGTTTTGGTATAATATTTTGAGAATGGTAGCCCAATTCGACTTAGATGTTGCCAAATCACAACAACAGATTCTCCTTGAATTGAATGGTTTTGATGAGTTCATAATGCAGACCCTCCTACACACTAAAGCTATACAATTGCAGGGGAAGATCTCGCATGATAGACATATCAAGGACAAGGTTTTTCAGGAAGGGCATTGGAATTATTGTATGATTCTAGGTTCAAGGATTTCAAAGGGAAAATGATGACATGATGGTTAGGCCCATACCTGATTGAAAATTGTCATGGCAATGGATGTTTTCAAATCAAGGCCATTGATGAGGGAGGGATTCCCTTTCCTGTCAATGGCTACAGGCGGAAGGTATACCAGAAACTTATCTCTAACGAACAATTCATTAGTGAAATAAGTAGAGAAGTCAAAGTGATTGGAAATGTCATAGCTTCCAGTCCAAAATATTTCTAGATATTTTTGTAATAAACAGAAAAAGAGAAAAAATACAAAATAAAAGGTTTGGATGAAAACCCTTATGAGGCATCTGAGGGAAACTCCTCGATTCAAAACCTTTCTGACGTAGCCTAGAAGGAAAAAAAAAAGAAAAAGAAAAAAAAGAGAAGATGAATAATAAAGATCCCTAGGTGAGAACATCTCTTGAGGCACTTGGGGTATGCATATAGGTTGAAAACCTCCTTTGTGGCAGCCTGTGTGTGTCAAAAAAAGAGAGAAAAAAAAAACAAATAAAAACACAAGAAATGGATCTACACCCTGTCTGCTAATTTGTTCCATTTTTCAATATTAAAGACAATGGCAGATTCCATGGTGACATTGCCAAAATTATCAATATTCCCTTCTGTCCTCCATCCATCCACACTCATCTGATTAGCCCTCTCCACCATCCTGTTAGCCAAAAGTCCAAGTTTCACCACCTCTCTAGACTGCTATAGGAAGGACCTATAAATGTTACTAGAAGGTCATGTAGATCCACAAGAGGGTTCTAAAAAGATACAAGAGGGAGATCTAAGGAAAAGGAAAACCGAACATGACCTTGAAAATGATTAATAACATTCCACCTCATTTCATAAAAGAAAATATTTTCCTATAAAATTTCTCCACTCTATCTTACATTTGTTAAACATTTGAGAAACACACAATGGCCATCATCCTCATTTCTACAAATATACACTACTCCCCCAAATTCCTAGCATTGGCTTCAAGACTTGTCACATCGTTCATCACAGCCATGCCTCTTGAAGGCCCTAGCAGAAAAGGAGAGGATTGTTAGAGGAAGAAAACCTCCTCCTGTAGAAGCCTATGCACACATCACAAAAAAAAATAATCTTGTTGTTTTCTCATCAGTAGGGGGCTGATGGAAACTTATGATACCACTCTACAATTTTCATGTCACTTACAACATGTCTCTCCACCAGTAGTAGTAGCTTGGACTTCAACAAGGTCCCTAAACAGAACAAACAAAATAGTCGTATATCATGAGGAACAATGAAGAAATACATAGGAAAGAAACACAACAAGTCAACTCCCTTAATGCCAATAATGTCGTCCATCTCTAGAATGAAAACCCCAACATTAGTGTAGAATTTTGTAGATTTTTTCTGCAAATCAGCTAGCTCTAATACCATGTTGAACTTTTTTTACAAATCAGCTAGCTCCAATAACATGTAGAAATTTCCCACCTATAGATCACCTGGTAATGCAATGTACTAAAGCAAAAAACTTGATCTACTTCTACAAATAATTTAGCGGGAGCTTAATCAACCATGAGGAACATCAATAAGAACACATATAACTGATAAGAAGAAATCAATCACACATAACACAGAAGAATTTACCCAGGGAAAACACCTGCCTAAAACCCCATCTCTGTATTATCATACATGTGGAAATATAGTACGATTACATAAAGCCTTAACTTGGAAGCTATCTAGCTCTCAGTAAAATCCCTTTGCTGCTCATAGATAGTCAAAGGCTTCTTATAAACCTTATCCTTTGTCCTCCAAACCTCCTATTTCCTTATGCAGTTTCCTTGGGGTCCAGTGCTACCACCTATGTGAATTGCCCTCTTCACATACTCACTAACGTCTCATCCAACGACACAAACCTAAAGGAGATAATTCCTTCTGCATGGATGAGTTTCCTATATAGGAAAAATCTTACAACTGATAGTACATTGTCCCTTCCTCTGATATCAACTCGTTCTTTGACTGAACTAACATGCATGAGTTATTTATGAGAGAATATTTAGTTATTTGAAGTGCAGCAGTTATATGCATGCAAGCATTAACTAACTGAACTCACAAGTAATTCAAAAAATTGTTTGAACTAATCTAACTAGACTTAACTTAGTTAACTAAGCCAACTAATTACAACCCAATATTACAACTCATCCTTATCTCTTTAACTGATGGATAAATTCCTGAATCAATGGAGAAATTGTTGTGTGTCCTCACATAGACTTCATGTTTGATTTTCTACAACTAATTAACTCATGTTGAATTAATTAATTATTTTACAAAGAGTTGCTAAGATCAAATTCGAATTTTACTTCTCAATTGTAGTTAAGGGACTAACTAAAATTAGAATCCATCTCGAATGCTATTTATAGCAGTGGTGTTTTTATCACTTCTACTTTTAGCATTTATTATTGCCATTTTCAACGCTCCCTCTCAACAAGAATGGCATTCAACTCGAACTTGATCCTAAACCTTTGGAATGTTCTGCATGCAAAACTTCTCCCAAGTGTTATTGCTTGAATAGCTCTAGAAATTAAAAAAAACTCCCAACTGATGTCTCTGTTGGGCTAGAAACATCCTCTGATGTTGAAGCTCCATCTGTTGCTGACAAGTGCTCACTCTCTAACCTCTATGCTGTTGCAACACTCCATGCATCTCATACCATTTCACACCTCTCTATGCCATCCTACACTTGTGCAACAATAACAATGTAAACTTTGAAACGAGAACTGATACTGTTACCCGTTTCGTAGAGATAGCAAAAAAATTACCCGATTTTCAAAAGTGGTGATGCAGAATACACATGTTTTTTTTAGAACATGGTTTTTGGAACTTTAATTTTTTTTCATGTTCAAGGATGAAATCAAGTTTTAGAATGGTAGTGATTTTCATGCTGATTTTAAAAAGTGAGTATTCTGCGTCACACCTTTTTTTTAAAAGACCTATTTTTTGACTTTTAATTTTCTAGTGTGTGAAATGTGAAAATTTATTTTCTAAATTTAATAGTTTTTGAAGTCGTCATCTTATTCATATTTTCTTGTTCTCTATCTTAATTTTTTTTTTTAGTGGGGTTTTTATTGTTTTGCGTTTTTAAATTAGAAAGTCGATAGTTTGAATTTTATATAATCTACATATTTATACATCCTTAATTAATTTTTCAATCAACATGAAATAATTGTTTCTAAAAAACAACATTTTTTAACAATGGACATAAAAAT
>APFE031545781.1:3265-20677 GCA_000404065.3 Pinus taeda | reverse complement strand
AAATACTGCTAACTAATTAACTTAATTACATAAATTTAGGATACGGTTTTAAATGACCGCCCTTCTGATAAAGAAAAACTATTTCTAAAAATTGAATCTAATTCCGAACTATTTCTGTATTTGCTCCTTAGTGTTGCAAGCATGCAACATTCGCCTCGGAAGAGTCGGTTGGTCGCCTTTCGTTTTCGTTTGAGCTATGAAAATAGAAATAACAAGCACTGGCACGACTTTCTGGTAAACTAGAAGATATTTTCGAGAATCTTCCTCTGGCTGGGTGTATTCACTGCGTGTATACTTGGTAATAACTCAAATTTCTCTCAAACTGATTCTGCTTTTGCTATTTCGGTTTCCGGCCTTGCGAATGACTGGACAAGTTAGGGACTTTACTCTCTGAACAATTTTCTACATCGAAAACTACCTCCGCTCTTTGTTCCAGGCTTTTCTAGTGCGTTTTCCTTCTTTAGCACCTTCTTTTTTTTTCTTTACCGGGCATAAGCTTCAGGGTCTTTTGTAAACATGTTGCTTTTGTGCGCCTTTGACTCTGAGCTTTAGATGGCCTATTGACATCAACATCTGTTGAGTGATACTCTGGAATCTGTGGTCCTGTCACATGCGGCATCCGTTTCTGAAGGGATCTCTTCTCTGTTCTCCGAGCATTGACGCTTTCCCCTTTTCCTTAGATGTTTCCTGCACATTGCTTCATGTTATTTCCTGTCTTACAGTTTACACAAAGGAAAAGAGTAATGATAATAAAGATTGACATGAAAGCTTTAAGCTCTTATGAATGCATAATCATGACAACCATAGCGAACTGACTCTTCGAAAAACACAAAACTATCCTTCCTGAATATTTTCGTGTACAATCATTAATTTATTTTAAGGCGCGCGCCCAATTTTGGTTTACGGACAGATTTCCTTGAATACTGCGCCAAGGAAAATTCGCGATGGGTGATTTCTGCGACTCGCATTGCAGCATCACTGATTGCATCATCAAGATGTGTCATCGCAGTATTCATGATCGTGAATTTTCGCAAATCGCATTTATCGCAGATCGCAGATCGCAGATCGCGTTTAGTCGTTCAATCGTTGTGTGCTGCTTACGCGATGTTGCGATATGCGACGTCGCATATCGGCTGTCGGAGATTCCTTAAGTTTTTTCATTTAAGAGCGCTTCATAATGAATGTGATGCAATGAATTTCGCGTCATTTCTTCGCAGTTTATTATGCTCATAAGAAAATGTTTCATTCTCTTCTCGCGATGCGATAAAGTTTCAAGGAGTTGAATACAAAAAGTTTCATAAAATGTTTGTTTGGATTTTTTATTAAGGGTCCCCATTTGCTTGGTGTTATTGCTAATATCAAACAAAGAGGGGGGTTGTTGGTGGCCACAACACCTCCCAATGGAATATTGGGATGAAGATTCTCTGAAAGACATAGGAAATGGATTAGGGGAGTTTATCAAAATGGCAGAAGAGACAAAGCTCAAAAGGTACACTTCCTATGCCTGAATTTGCGTCTACATGCATTTGAGCAATGCTCTACCAGATACGGTAAGTCTATTTCATGATGATTTTGAGTGGGTTCAAGCAATAGATTATGAACATGTTACTTTCAGGTGTAGAAAATGTCATGCCCTTGGCCATCTCTTTCGATACTGCACACTAAATGTGAAACCCACATTCTCTACCTATGCAGGGAGACCTGACTTTGAGGGCCTCACCAGGGTAAACCATTGGAAAAAAAATCATAAAAAAACCTACATCTCAATCCAAAACCCCTCCATTCAACCCATCCATGCCATCTCCCAGCAACAACTTTGACATCTTAGCCCATCCTGCATCAATAGATCCTGAACCCCCCCACCCTCCATCGACTCTCTCAAGTCCAACTCCAAGGTCATTCCCACTGCTTTAGAGTATAACCAAAAGTCCTCACACTCAAAGGAGACCATCTCTTCCCTCATAGTAAGACTCCGATCTGGAATCCACATGGCATGGATATCGAAAACCTTCATCAACCACCCAACACTTCAATGGACATCTTAACATAAAATAACAAACCTAATCCTATGGAGGAAGAACCTAAAAGCATAGATCTAGGAGATCTGGACATTTTTGGACTAGAACAAGCTTACAGGAAAAAGGAATTTGACAAAATCCCAGAAGGACAGTTGGAAAGCTTGGAAGTCATTCTCTCCAAAGCACATCAACAAAGATATCTTGGAATCCAACCAGGAAGTCAATGGGATGGGAAAAGTATACCCAAAGACACCAAAAAAATAGGAAGAAAGATAGACTTGCAAAGAACCATATGTATCAGAGAAATGCTAGTGGAATCAGGAATATATTCCAAGCTTACAAAGTACTATAGTCTCATCCCCAATAATGAACTATGAAGCTCACATCATGGAATATAAGAGGGCTAAATAGCTCAGGGAAATATAGGATGATAAAAAACTTGATACAGCAGGAGAAACCTCAAATCTTATTCATGCAATAAACAAAATGTAACACTATCACACTTGGCCAAACTATCGCCAAAGCTTGGCCACAAAGTCAGACAACAACATTGGATTCTCTAGGAGCCTTGGGAGGGCTAGCAATAACATGGGATGAATGAGACATCACGCTCACAAACATCCATGCAAGCCATCATTTCATTCAAGCCGACTTCCATATTTTAGGAACAAACATACATGGTCACCTCACCAATGTTTACTTCGCCCAATATGCAACAAATAAGTTAGCAATACTAAATACTCTAACATTTTGGATTTAAGAGATCTGTGGTTTTCATCTTTTGAATCAGTGACCAGAGAATCCACAGTATGAACATTTTTATACTCTAACATTGCTTAACTCTAGCAGAACACATCCTCTGTGGATAACTGGAGGTGACTTTAATATGATTACCAATTTGGAAGAAAAACGAGGAGGCAGAAACAAACTGGACAGTGACAGTACACATCTGAAGAATGTCATTCAAAGCAACTAGCTCATCGACATGCCTTTCAATAATGAAATTCACACATGGAATAATAGAAGAACTGGAACCCAACAAATCGCTTCTCAACTTGATAGATTTCTACTTTCAGACAATGCAATACATCTTGGAGGAGATCTTTCTACCTCGATACTACCACTTGATGGGTCAGATCACTGGCCAATCTCGCTTCAATGGCAAAGACCAGGGAACATCACTCGAAGACCATTCCGATTTGAAGCCTTCTGGTTATCGCATCCTGACTTCAAAAATCTAGTCCAATCAGTATGGAAAAGCTTCATTATTCCAGAGGGATCAAAAATGTTTAAATTCCAACAAAATCTCAAATTCCTCAAAAAGATCATTAAGCAATGGAACCAAAAAACTTTTGGAAATATTTTTCAGGTGCAGCATGCTTTAGCTCAGGAAATGCAACGCATCTAGCAGATAATCATCACAGAAGGAAGCACGGAAGCCCTCTTAAAGCAAGAAAAATACCTTCAGAATCAGATAGCAGAACGAGAAAAGCAGGAGGAAATACTTTGCAGACAAAAATCCAAAGTCAGATGGCTCAGGGAGGGAGAAAGGAATACCAAATTTTTCCATCGCACTACCATACAGAGAAGGATGCACAACAATATCACTCACATTCAGATTCAACAAGGAGAGCAACTGGAAAACCATAAGGATATTGAACAAGAGCTACTTGATCACTTCAAAATAGTTCATCAAGAACCATAAATCGACCGACAACCAGCTATAGAGAAGATCATTCAAAACATCCCAAGAATTATAACAAAACAACATAATCAGCTTCTCCTCAGCCTAATTTCCCTATAGGAAGTTGAAATGGCAATGCGGCAGCTTAAGGAAGGAAAAGCATCTAGTCTAGATGGTTTCACCCCCAATTTCTTTCATCACTTCTGGGAACTCATTAAAGAAGAGATATGGCAAGTAGTTGAAGAGTTGCGTACTCTTCGATGGATGCTTCCAGCTATGAATGCTACTTTCATTTCTCTCATACCTAAAGAAGGGAAATCTCTCACACTGGAAAAATTCAGACCTATAGCTCTATGCAATGTCATCTACAAAATCATTTCTAAAGTCATAGCTTCTCGCTTGAAACCATTGTTACCTATGCTAATCTCACCAGAGCAATCAGGCTATGTCGAAGGAAGGCAAATCACAGATGGTATCATTCTTGCCCATGAGATCATTCACTCCTTGAACCATATTAAAAAAGCAGGTATGCTCCTAAAAATTGACCCTTCAAAAGCTTTTGATCAGTTAAGTTGGACTTATATCCAAAGGATGCTGCAAGATTTTGGCTTCTCTCCTCCTTGGATTAGATGGGTAATGAGTATGATAACCTCTCTTGTGTTTTTCATTCTCATCAATGGTATTCCTACCAACCCCTTTCGACCATCCAGAGGTATTCGTCAAGGGGATCCTCTCTCCCCTTTTATTTTTGTCCTAATGGCGGAAGGGCTAGGCAGAAGTATCAAAAATGCTTTACTATCATAGCAACTCAGAGGAATTTCTTTCCCCAATACCCCTTTTTTTACCGATCAATAATTTGTAGATGACAATACGCTGTTTGGTCATCCCTCAGTTCAGGAAGCCCTAAGATTCAAATCCCTTCTGAATGAGTTCTCTGACGCTTCTGGAGCAAGCATTAATAATTTTAAATCCCATATTTTTTTCTTTCATACCCCCCCCATCACTCAATCCTCTATAGCATGCATTTTTGGATTCTTAATCACCGCTCTCCCTTCTAAATATCTGGGTGCCCCCTTGACTGACTCTACTTTAAAGCACTCCTCATGGAAATTGCTTATAGATAAATTTGAAACTCATCTTTATTCATGGACCTACAAAGAACTCAACATGGCTTTTCGTCCAGTTTTAATCAAAGCCGTGTTGCAGTCAATGCTGTTGTATCTCTTCTCTATCTTGGCAGCACCAAAATGGGTGCTTAAAAAAATAAAAAACATACAGCAGAACTTCTTATGGGGTTCCATGGGTCAGAACAAAAAATGGGCATTGGTCAATTGGTCAACTGTATGCCTTCCAAAAACATCAGGGGGGGACTAGTCTTAGAGATCCTCAACACAACAATGGAGTAATGGGCACAAAATTATGGTGGAAATGGATTTCGGCACTGCATACACCGTGGGCAATCCTTTGGACTACCAAATATGAAAAGAACCACCCAACAGATGAATTAATAAGGCTCACAAGCGAAGACAAAGGATCTCTAATCTAGAACTCGGCCACTCAGCATAAAGCTCTTATCTAACAACACAGCATCTGGGAAATAAGGAATGGCAATAATGTGCAATTCCGGGATGACTCTTGGCAGCAAAGACCAAAATTAAGGGACTTGATCGAACCTGATCACGCATAAGACTGGGAAGTGCATCGGATGGAAATAGTTAGCCAACATTGGAAACCCACCCTCATTCAGGACTACAAACAATGGATGAGCTCAACACAAATTATCAGGAAAGGGAATCCTACTACACATAAGGACTTAGATAAAGAGCTCAACAACAGGAAAATCTACTTCTCTGAAAAGAAGGATAAAATACGATGGGGATATAATTCCAGAGGCACTTATACCACTTAGGAGGCATACAAAAACCTCATTGGAAACCAAGCAGTCAAAGATCCTCTATGGGATAAAGTTTGGTCCCCCAACATTTGGCCCAAGGTATCCACCTTTCTGTGGCTAGTTTGCAAAAAAAAAAAAAAAAAACTCACATGGAATAATCTAAGAAAAATGAGTTTCCATAGTCCCTCCATATGTCCCAATTACAAACATCAGGAAGAAACCATTCAGCACCTCCTGCATAACTATGAATTGGCAAACAAAATCTAGGAAAAAGTTACTTTTAGATGCCAAAAAGAAGGAAGAGATAAAGAAGACATTACCAATACCATCCACAAATGGGCAATAAACCTGTTTCAAATCAAACTGCTCAACTTTCCGTGGAAAATTATTCCAGGCCTTCTCATGTGGTCTATATGGAAAGAAAGGAACTGTCACATCTTCATAGATCAATGTACAACCATAGAAGTTCTATGGAGTAGTTTCTGCAATAATCTTCAGAAAACTTTAACACTCCAAACTTGGATTGAAGAGGATTTTCCTACCCAGCAACAGGAACAAAATATATGGACAAATTGGAACTTGAGGATGAAATAGGCACAGGCCAAAAACACTAGTCCCTCTTCGCATCACAGCTCCCCAAGAAATTGGACTCCTCTGCCACTTAATATGGTTCAATTGAACTTTGATGGAGCGTCCAAAGGCAACCCAGGAAATGCAGGATATGGAGGAATATTTCAAGATCACAATAGAAAACCTCTTGTAATCTTTATGGGATCAATTGGATGGGATACAAACAATTCAGTGGAACTAGAAGGGCTATGGTAAGGATTCCTAGCCCAACAACAAAAATTATTTCCCTTGGTAATCGAAGGCGATTCTCAAATTCTAATCAATATGGCCAAATAGATTCTACAGGGGACCCCTGCAAACAAAGTGGTCAGTAGCTGGTGACTGGCAGAAAGGTTAGAGCTCATAGAACATTGGCTCAACAACAATAGAGCGATCACCTTCAGACACATTAGAAGAGATGGAAATAAAGTGGCGGATTTCCTAGAAAATTTGGGGGTGGATTGTGATCAGACCTTGCACACAGGTTCATGCAATATTATTACTAATGATTCCCATTTACAGGAGCTCAAGGAACTGGTTCAAAGAGAGGGAATGCACCCGGATGCGGGTGATTAATGGGAATTCAATGCCGATAAGACATGAGAACTGCAGACGGTGGTGCCACATGGCCACCTACGTCCTCCTTCACGCCAAATTATGGCAAAATACAAGTTACAGGCAGGCACCATTAAGTTGGTGCACTGGCCGAGGCAACCACAACAAGCTTAAGGCCATGGCGAATATCAACAACAATTCATTATCCCTCTCCCTGCTTAATTTCTCCTGGCCCCCACAAGTAGAGGAGCCAAACACACGCACTATCACAAGGCGACACTGCTAGCTTCTATGCTGTGTGGATTTCGGAAATGGACACCACTTCACCCATTCCACCCACTGTGCTTTAAATTTTACCCAAAATTCCTCTGCCTCTAGCCCAATCAACACGAGAAACCCCAGAGCGAATGATACCCTATATGCTTCTAATTCTGTTCATGACTCTATTATCCCCACTCAAAACTCCAATAGCCATCCTGCTAGTCATGCAATGATGTGGATTAGGCATAGAATGCGTAGCAGACGTGGAAGTAGTCAAGGTTGTAGCACTCGCCCAGCCACGCAGCCCACCCCTAATTCAGAAGCCCCTGTCTCCTTCCACTCTTCTGGCCAATTCAAAGGTCATCTCTTTGACAACTACCCACATACCCATAGTGGAAGAGGTCGAGCACAGATTCATGGTGCCTGTAGAGTGAATGCTGCCACTCAAACAACTGGCCCTCTTGATCTCCCTCACCCCTCTTACCACACTACCCAGTTTCACTTTCAAAGCATGATGAATCAACCAGCTATTATCGCCACCATAACTGTGTCTTTAAGTGACGAATTGAATTAGTAGGAGGTGCAAATTGCTTGGACACAAGAACCAGAACCAGAGAAAGGGATGCCAAGAAGGCAGGAGAGGGCTGAGAAGCTGGGTGATACAGGAGCTGGAGCAAACACAGAAAAGAAGATTGTTTCGTTCAGACGTAGACAAAGATATGGAAGCACCCTACATGGCGAGGATATGGCTAGTGGTAAGCATGCAGGAGATGAACACAGGGGAGACGCGCAAAAGGCAGGAGGTAGCTAAGGTGGCATGCCTGCTGCAGTGGCGAAGGAGGAAGATTACAACTGTTGTGTCGTGGAAGAACCGGTGGACTGGGTGGACCACGGTTGCCGCATAGTAGAAGAGTAGCCACCTGACAACTAGTGGATTCCGTTGGACTGCTGAGAATGACAGGTGGGCATCGATGGAATGAATCATGTTTTTCTCTATTTTGACTATATGTCTCATTCGGACTAGATCACAACTGGGTTTTACCTGTTTCATGCTGACTGGAATCTGATTGGGTTTATACTATTTTTGTTTATGAACTGGCTTTATTTCTTGGATACACTCGAACTGGATTCCCCTCAGTGGGCAGTCTTGTTTTTTTTATTCTAAGATACATATAGAGATAACTTTGTTCTGCACCGCACAGGCCGAAGACTCCATGTAATTTTACTTTTTTACTTTAATAGAGTAGCATTACTTAGAAAAAAAATTAATAGATTTATTTAATTAATTTACTCAATCAAATCAATGGATTTATTCAACGTTAAATCAATGTAGTAGATTCTAGAATTTTCTAGAAATTTCCAATAGACGTAAAATAAATAAATAAATAAATAAATCAAGTTAATAGATATATTTTATGTAATCCAAGAATTAGAAGAGTCCAAGAATTAGAACAAAAGAAAAGCATAAAACTAACAAAATAGATTGTAAATAAATATGGACGCATATTAATAGATTTATTCAATATAAATCTATTGCATAGTAATATTTTATGTAGTGAATGCATTAGGTTTATATTGGATTTATATGTTTTATATTAGATTTATTTTATGAAATTACCAATGTGGTATATTTTATGTAATATATTTATGTAAAATATATTTTATGCAATAGATTTATTTTATATACTCTAAAAATTAGAACAATCCAAGAATCAGAACAAAACAAAATCATAAAACCAAGAAATAGACACTAAATAAATAGGCATGTATATTAATAGATTTATTCAATATAAATCTATTGCATAGTAATAAATTTATGCATACTAAAATCAATGTAATAGATCAATTCAATATAAAATCAATGTTATAGATTTATTCAATATTAAATCAATGTAATAGATTCTATAATATTTCATAAATTTGCAATCGCCATAAGTTCAATATAAAATAATAGATCAAGTTTATAATAATAGATACAATAATTCATTTAGAAAAGGACATAAAATAGGTCCATTTGTTTATGAAAGGAAATACCCAAACTTTACAATTATTTGACTATTTAATTCATATAATTGTAGAAATCATACTCCTTCCATTTAAACCTATAATCTTCTTGAAAAAAAAAATGGTTCTTAAACCCATATAATTTATAGTATGAAACATGTATTTGTCATCCTTTAAAAGAATAGGGTTTCTATAACAATAACACATCCAAAAAAATCCAAGAATTAGAACAAAAGAAAAACATAGAACCAACAAATGAATGGTAAATAGATGAGAATGTATATCCTTGAAAGCAACTCTTATTCTTATAAAGGTACAATCATCAAATACAAAATATGTGTAATTCAAGATTAGGATTATAATATTGATCCCAGTGGTTGATTTTCAAGAATCTTCTTCCATTTAGAGATAAATACAACTCTTCGAGCCTGTAATAGCTTAAATACAAGATTGGAATTATAATATTAATCCAAGAAGTTGATTTCTAAAAATTTCTCTCCATATAGAGATAAATACAATATACAATCTATTTTATGTTATAGATTTTTTTAGTATAAAATCACAGCCACATTTAACAGTGCGATTTGTTTTATGTAATAAATTTATGTAAAACATATTTTAGGTAATAGATACATATAACTAAAATCTATTTTATGTAATAGATTTATATTATTTTATATATTTCAAATTATTTGTGGATTCAATTCATTATTTTATTGATGTCAATTCTATTAAAAATTCAATATTTATGCTTATTATTAATATTAATAGATATTGATAAAATTAAATATTCAAAATTGGTATAGAAATTATTAATCTTAATATTTATATTAATATTATTATTATTAATATTATTAATATTAAATATTTAAAATTGACCTAAAAATTATTAATATTAATATGGATATTATTATTATTATTATTGCTATTTAAAAATTCAAAATTCTGATTTGACTGATTTTTTCACCTTTGTCCGAGGATGAACCACATCAGATGGTTCCAAACGTCAACAACCATTTATAATATGATTAATCCGAAAGACTTTATCAAATTATTATTATTATTATTTCATCTTTTAATATGTCTATTAATTAATATCGATATTAATCTTTAATATTAATATGAAACATCATAACAATATTAATATTGATATTAAAAATCAATACCTCTGTTAATGTTAATTATTATTATTATTATTATTAATGTTAAACATAGAAATTCATAGAAAAATACATTCTGCATCTATACATTAATGTCAACATTAACATTAAACATCAATATAAATATTTGTATTAAACATTAGACTTAATAAATTTAGGTTCATTTATTTTCAATAAGATTATGATTAAAATATTTGGCATTTTTATATCATTTGGTTCATATAGAATTGGGTTATTTTCTAACATGAGGTTTATAAGATTGAAATTTTTAACATTAAAAAAATTGATTTAATATTTATATTGAAAATGAAAATTGATATTAGTATTTAAAAAATATTAATATAAACATTAACATCAATATTAAATATAAACATTAATATAAACATAAATATTGGTTTATTAACATTAATAATATTGGATTGTAAACGTTAGGTTTATAAAATTGTGAATTTTTGTTGAGTATTGTAATATTGTTCTTATGGCTCATTTGATTTTATACAATATGTATATGTGAAGTTTATTGTATGTGTAGATGCAAAATTACGTATGTATGTTACTTTTAATTTTATTCAACATTAATTGAAAATGGTTTTGTTGATATCACATTTGTTTTTTTTATGTTAGGAGATTTCATTGTTTGATCATGGATCCAGCTTTGTGGAGTTGTCTTCCAATTGAAATTCTTGAAATTGTCTTGCTCTGATCCCTTTATCGGATGTGATAAAGATTAACATTGTTTGTAAGAAATGGAAGAATGTTTTACAAAACCCTTTTTTCTTATTTCATTACAAGCATGTCTCTACGAACGAATTTAGATTTATGGTTCCTTTCCTCAATAATGAAGACAATTATTTTGTTGTTGAATACCTTCATCAGAATGTGCAAATATCTCATTTTCATTTCTAATTCATAGATTCAAGATATAGAGTAGCGTGTATTGTTGAACCAATGGTAGTTTTATCCCTACCAATAGAATGCTCCCATTCACACAACTATTTTGTAATGAATCCATTTACAAAGGCCTTTAAAAATATATGGTCAATACGAATTGGAGACTCGGGATTCTTTTCATTGTTAGAAAACGCAAGCAACAAAAAATATGACTAGATTGTTCTAAAACATGTATGTGATAAAATGCAATCTAAATATTATATTTGCAATAGTCTTGATAGGGTTTGCTGAAGGGTTGATCTTCCATTTGGTGGCACTTCACCCCCTAAGAATGGAGTGTTTTATAAAAGTAAATTGTTTTGGCTCTATCTAGAAAAGGAGTATGAAGATTATCCTCTATATGAGTATATAATATACTAGTTTGATGTAATAAAAAATGAATGGGGTTTTCCATTTATTCCAATAACTAACATACAGTGTATGTCATTAGAAATATATAGGAATCAGTTGGCATGCCTTTTCAATTATGGCTCCACTTCTGTATGGTCAATTGAAGAACTAAATAATTTCCAATTAGGTAAATCACGCATTAAACGAAGAATTGACTAGTTTGAAGATGATTGGGGCTTGAGATGAAAGTTGTTGGAAGAAATTTCTACAAATATAAATGGAAAATGTCCTGGTTATCTTCCATTACGAATAGTCCATGGTGTGGTTATTATGTGCAACTGCAATGAAATTTCTTTCATATTATATGACATGATGATTAACCTCTATTTTCCAATAGATATCGATAATTCAACTAATAAACAAATATATGGGTTTTGGTAGCCAAAGTTGTAGGATTGGAATGATTTGTTTGAGTCTAGAAATGTTTTTACAATTGCTCCTTCTATGGATTTTGTTAATGAGATTCCACCATTAAATATGGATATGGATTCTTAGGTTATTATTCCTATTAGGAGTTCTTATCAATACTTTCATTTTATATAATATCTATGGTTGTGGGAAATATTTCCATTTTTTTTACTTTACATACTTTGTGCCTACATGTTAATAGTTTAAAATTACGATTATACGGATATTTATATGGATCCCACTGAGAGTTCAAGAATATGTGTATGTATCGGATGTTGTATATATAACCTCATTGCAATTTTCTAGAAAATATTTCATATTGTATCCCCTTAACTTTACTTAATTACATGTAAATGTGCTTGGATGCTATGTAATTTTATTTGTTTGTATAATTATAATTAGTATGAGTTACGGTATACATGTCATTTCTATTAGTTATTTCTCATTGATTCTCAAAAATTGTTATATCTTTATGCACATTTTAATATTTACATTTATATTTTGATAGTATATAGTTGCAAATATTTAGATATACTTCCAGGTCATATAATTCTTATAGTATTATGTTACGATTATATGGGTTTCCCAATATGATTCTAATATGAAATGAGAAAATTTAGTCTTTTCTATTTTAGTCATTTAGAAAAAACTGTATTTATCTATAGCCATTTGAAAAAAGAATTATAAATTTTGATAAGTTTATATGGTTGGAAAAATACCATACATGTGCCTTTTTCATTCCTCCATGGTTGCTTATATTAGATATATATTATGTTCCATGTTTATGGTTCCATAATAAATATGTTATTATTCATTGTAGACACGTCATCTTAAGGCACAAGAAAGCATACAAGAAAACAGAATCTGCCACCAGCATCGCATGACAGGTCTAATGGAAGTCATCGTTTATGGTATCGATAAAATAGGAAGCAATTAATGAGTGTAGGAGAGATACATATCATAGAAGAACGAGTGAAACCAATCTTCAAAATAATTTTCTAATTCCTCATAAGTGTCATACTAAGGATGATATCATGCGAAGAACATTTCTCATTGATATTTCATTATCAGAATATGCTCCTCGTTAGCATAATTTTGTTGTTTGATGCTCTCCTAATAATGTTCATAATATTGGGGAAACATCTTGCAATCGGGAAGAACATCATATTGATAATGTGGATGAAAATTCTCATCCTAACCCTTCTGTGTCTACAATTGCATGTTTCAAGCAAGACCAAAGGTTGCAAAACGTCTAGGCTAGTGGTAATGATGACATTGTATGTGATGGTTTGGATGATAGCTTAATTGGAAATTTATCTGATAATTAAGAGCTAGTTGCTCAAAACATCTGATCTTCCAATCCCCCTTCTCAAAGTAATGTTGTCTCGCCAAGAGAATCAGTCATCCCTGATAGGATTTCGTGTGGAATAATGAAGGTAGCACAATGATATTTTGATTTTGGCTACAATAGTGATTGCTTTATTAGATTCCTACATTTACAATTTTTTTTTTTACTTAACTTATAAGGTATTTTCTTCTCTTGGAATAGGATACAACTCATTTTACTAGAGGTGTAGAAATTAACACCCCAAGTGTTCCATCTACTAATCTCAGAAGTGAAGATGCAGCATGTCATAACCTTCCTCTACATTCTTATGGATGGTCAAATTAGAAAACTAATTTAATGTTCAACATATTTGATTTGTTTTCCATTTTTTGAATTTTTAATTGGTTGAACATTGAATTTTATTGCATATTTTATTTTCTTTGAACATGACACAACTCATTTCAATTGTGGCATACAAATTAACTTCATAGATGTTCCATCTACTGATGTTAGAAATGAGGAGGACCATCTCATAGTGTTTATCCATATTGCCAAATAAATGTAAATTTTGAATGCATTTGCTATTTTTCTCATTCTTTCATTTATAGTTAGTTGGACATTGTATTTTATAACCTTCTATGGAAAAAACACAATTTTGTCTCATTAGGTTGGAGAAATGGAATCCAAAACATCAAATTGTCAAACTAATGTAAATGGTCAATGTATTTGATTTTTTTTTCCAATTTTTAATATTTATTGGTTGGACATTTAGTTTTATAATGTATTTTATTTTGTTGAAACAAAAAACAACTCATTTGAATAGAGCCATAGAAACTAACTCCCCAAATGTTTCATCCACTGATGTTAGAAGTAGAGAGAAACCATATCATAGCCTTCATCCACATCACCAAACAAATGTAAATATTGAATGTATTTGATTCTTTTTTCATTTTTTCATTTATAATTAGTTTGACATTGAATTTTAAAATCTTTTATAAAAAAGACACCATTTCATCCTCTCAGGTTCGAGAAAGGCAAACAATAAATTTGGAAAGACCCTGTCATAGATCAATTCCACATGTTCCAATTTTGGGAAGGGAATCTCATGTTCTTGAAGATGAAGTACAATTAAGAAGAAAATTTAAGGTTCCAAATAGTTTTGAACATGGTCCGACTCATAGATATCATATTCATTTTGATGAAAACATGATTGTAGTGCATAAAATATTTTGAGCAAAGATAGATATCCTGTTAGTTGTCCAAGTGTGCCACATTTGCGAAGAATTATATCCTAGAATCCAGGTTTTGAGAGATTCTAATGGACCCGTTTCCAGACAATGTAAGAATGAAAAGGTGCCCATCGTTTTTATCGATATAATAACATGGATTCTAGTGAGCAACCTTATATTTTAATAGTTCTTACTCAACTTGAAGTGATTATAATAGCATATGTGAATCCTATTTTGCAAGTCACAAATGCTCGAGGTGGCAATATAAGTATAGTGGCCACACAATTAGCTTTCCTCAAGATATTTCTACAATTGTACAAAGTCCTCCCCAACTTGTTGAATATCTTGACTTTATAATTGTGAGGAGCCATGTCACTCACTATAAGTATTATGAATGTTATTTCAAAATATCTGCAGTGATGGCTACATTGCCTTTCAAAATCTAGCATGATCAATATTATCAAGATGTTCTAATTGACTATGATTCAATGAATACTCTTCCCGAAAGATCAACATATGTCTCCTCCAGGATTAAATTTATTGATTATGATATTGAATAATCTGAGATCAATACAACTAATAATGTAGGTTTTCCTAGTGTTTTCCCTCTCATACTTATTTTGTTGCTCGCCTACCAAACAAATGGAGAGAAGTGGAAGAAATTAGAGCATTTCTTGATAATGTTGATTCTTCACTTATTCAAGAAATGGACTGGCCCAATACTGGAACCTCTCCAGTGAATGAATATAATACAAAGGGGTTATTAGATATGGAATTCCCCACATTTTCCCCATTGGTGATTTTGAGTGGTTGCAACCACGCATTTGTACTGTTGAACTTCATGAGTATGCATTGCATCTTATTAAATAATATGATCAGAGATTTCGAAGCCATCCTTGCTTTCAAGATTACCTATTGAACATGATAATGCATCATCCGAGCCAAGCAATTTCTGCAGTTTTTGTAACAAAACATTTACATGATAACTCACCTATAACAATTGAAGAGTTGTGTCACCAACTTTCGGATTTACAAGATAATAAGTTTGTTTAGCATCTTATGTTGTTTGGTTCTTCTCTAAGAGGTAGAAGGGAATACTGGAATAAGTGTTGGGATTAAATGACTAACATGATTACTCAGTTGGGATGTCAATCTTTATTTTTTACTTTGAGTGTCGCTAACACAAAGTGGCCACAGTTGCATAACCTCATGCCCATACATTCACATTCTCGTTTCTTAAATGAGAATCGTATGAAAATTGAGAATGTTATCCAATAAGCTCATATTTTTGCCACATTTATGCACCATATATTTAATATATTTCGAGAGGAAGTTATCCAAAAATATCTTAAATCTAAAGACTTCTGGTACAGGTTTGGGCTGTTGAATTTATTTTCTATACTTTTTCAATTGTTTATTTACATTCTACTTATATTGTCTATAGTAACTATATATTCATTTTCTTCATATATGAGTCATAGATGTTAAACACATATCCATGGTTTCCTATGGTTGCAAGGCGCTCTTGACATGGAAAGACTTGATCAGTTAAATGCTTCTAATGTATAACTTGCAAGGAGATTCTTTGACAAGTACGTAATTGCATGGAGTCCACGTGACATACATTGTCACAACATAATGTTTCCACAGACCCTCAATGATGACCCTTTCCTATTGAATACTGATCATATTTTCTCTTGCAAGCCTCATAATGATTATGAAGAATTGTTAAATTGTGTCCAAAGGCACAGAAATTGTAGTGTAGATTCTTGTTTGCACGAAAACGGAAATATTCACACATGTCAGTACATTGCTCCATGGGAACTTTGTGATGAATCAAGATTGCTCATAGATGATCAAGGAAGAAAAAAATATGAGTTGGCAAGAAATAATGGTAGACTCAATGTATATAACATTGACCTTCTAACAATGCGGCGTGCAAATGTTGATTATTAACCAGTGCTTTCTCGGTATGTTGTCTTCAAATATATTGTTAAGTATGGATCAAAAGTAGAAAAAGGACTTAAAGTTATCATCATATGTTAACTAGAATTTTAAATTCTATTGTCTTTCAGGGTCATGATTGTAGGTTTTAACCCCGTACAGAAATTACCTGCATATGAATTCTAAATCACAAGAAAAATAAAAATGGAGAGCATAACACATAAAACACATATACACAGAGATTTCCCACTGGATCTCAAAACCGAGACTACCAGCTTGATTTTTTATTATATTCCTTTCAATGTTACAATACATATTTATACATGCCGAAGCATCCAATACCATGGACCGAAAACCATCGCGTCCAAAACTGTGGACCGAAAAAAAACCATAGGTAGGTTCGCCCAACCTAATATAGGTTAGTCGTGGAAAGAATATAACACAACCCAACAATCTCCCACTTGTTGTTTTCTTTCCACAGGGGGCCACAGGAGAGCTTAGTCATTTTTCCAGCCCTGAAACACCCATTGTTTCTCTCAACCAAGAGAACTTCTCAGAGCTAGATTTTGTCAATGCATCTGCAGTATTCTTCCAAGTGTCCACCTTTACCAGCAACACCTTTTTGTCTTCTATCATATCCCTCACAAAGTGATACTGAACATCAATGTGCTTTGTCTTTGAATGATAAGCAGGGTTCTTTGCCAAGAAATTGCACTTTGGCTGTCACAGTCTATCCTTATAGCTCCCTGTACTAACCCCATACTTGAACACAATCTCTGCAACCAGACTGCTTCCTCTGCATGAGTGCTGCCATGTATTCTGCCTCCGTAGTTGATAGTGCCACTACAGATTGTCTCTTACTCATCCAACTGACTCCACCTCCAAATAGGTTAAACACATACCCCTTGATATCTTCTCTGATCCAAGTTCCAGCCCAGTTGCATCAACAGCAGCGAATATCCACACTCTGTCCAATCC
>APFE031545771.1:0-15546 GCA_000404065.3 Pinus taeda | reverse complement strand
TTTTTTTTTTTTTTTTTTTTTTTTTTATCTCGCAGTTGGAGTCTATGGAATAAGAAAGAAATTTGATAACTTGAAAATAGTGGTAGCTTGACAAAGTTTGTAGAGAAAAGATTAATCTCTCCTACCTTGACAGAACTCGTGGTCAATATCAACACCCACAAGAACTTTGTTGTGGAATATTATCAAAACTAATAGAAGGATATTAAAGAGTGTATTGTAAGAACCTTGACAAACATGGCCACTAAAACTTGGAACATTGTTTGTAGGAAGAGATAATTATGTTTCTTTTTTCCAAACATGTATGTTAGTACTTACCATCTTGCAGGTGAGGGAATCTGTAACACCAAGAGGCCTCCATGGCAACATTGTAGCTTATGTGAGGAATAAGTTTTGCTTGAGTAATAAGTGCATCTACAACATCGAGAGCCCTCCAAGGGCCCATTGCAACTCGCTTTGAGGAATACATGTGTACAACCATGAGGAATAGGTGTGTGACATTGCTATGCTATGCTCTTGACATCTCATGTATGTGACACCTAATGAACGCACTCTTGATAGCTAAAGAGTCAAAATCAAGGAAAAGGAAGCGTATTATGCGCTATGCATTTTTGTTTTTGTGTTTTTGTTTTTTTTCTTAATTGTAGCACAATTTACTATTTTTGGCAGTTTTCGGGTCGTGAACTTTCGGAGCCATTTT
Organism: Pinus taeda; assembly: GCA_000404065.3. Classification (NCBI taxonomy): domain Eukaryota; kingdom Viridiplantae; phylum Streptophyta; class Pinopsida; order Pinales; family Pinaceae; genus Pinus; species Pinus taeda. The sequence goes on along the minus strand of APFE031545771.1, from coordinate 14,849 downwards.
GAAGCCCTAAACAACGTTTTTTAGCAATATTCATTTGGGTGATTTGACCAAAATCACATTTTTAGTTGTAGTCCTCAAAGAGATCTTTCCAATGAGGTATCATGATCCAAATGGAAAATGGCATCAACCCATGGTATTCATCCACCCATGGAATTTAGCCATGGTATTGTAAGTGGCATCCACTCATGGTATTTATCCACCCATGGTATTGTAAATGACATCCACCCATGGTATTCCAGTGGATGAATTAACAGTAACAGTGGCCTTGCCTTGCCTTGCCTTCTCTTCTCTCCTCGCCTCGCCACGCCAAATATTAGACTGAGGTTCCAACTTTGCTCACAGTTTTCACCTTCGCCTTATCTGGTGCTACCGATTCTATTAAAGTTTAGATCAATTTGGGAATGACATATGATAAGATAAAAAGAAGAAGGGATCATGTTTTAATACGCTTCCCTCTCCCTCTCGGGCACGTCTTTCAAATGGTGGGATTTTCTAAGGCTTTAGGACGACGTGTCAAGTATTAAATCGTGAATATCATAGGATCAGTGTTTTACCCAATACTTTGAGGATTTTTTTTGGGTAGTCAAGTTAAAAGAAAGTTTAATATAATAAAGATGATAAAAATATTTTTAAAAATATTTATTTTTAAGAAAACTTAATAATCATACATGGTGAGAAAGATGGTCTTAGACTTTTCCTCGGTTTATATTCGTGAAATAGTGGGCTTTTGTGTTTTTGCTAAGACTCTTAGACAAGAGATAAAGTATTAAATTAATATTTTGAGCTTAATATACCTATTTACTCACATCCACATTAAGAGCAATTTGGTGCACCTAGTAATTATAATGTCTTTGAGGACATCTTAGTGCATTTAGAGGTTATAATGGGTTAGAGTCATCTTAGTGCACTTTAATGGTTATAGCTAATTAGAGGTAGCTTCATGCACCTATTGCATATGGTGGTTATAGTTCTCCATTCTACTAATAATAAAGTAAATAAAATATAATTTTAAATTCAAAGCCATTTTGATATGTTCAACATTAACGATGATGTCTTATCATTTTCATTCATTTCAACAAATTTACTTTTATGACAATGTATTTGTAGCTTTTCGTTTTTTTTTAATATGTTAATATTTTTATTTTCAATTTTATATATAATTGATTTGTATTTTATATATCCACCAATAAATAACAAGGTTCTAATCTAAGAAACTATGTAATTTTTCAAATTACATTTTTTTTAACTAAATGTACTAATTAATTAAGTAAGATATATAAATGCCAAAAAACAACTTTTGAATATTTTAAAGAATTTTGCAAAGAAAAAAGGAAATACATATATATATATATAGTTTTTGTCAAGTGTAGTACTTCATCAAGCAATTAAAACCATGTTATTTATATATTTTTTTTTTTATTTAAAGCTTATATATTTGTTAGAAATATGTTATCATTGATGGAAAAGGGAAAATATATATATATAATATATATTATTTATATTCTATGTATTATATATATATATATATATATATATTATAACTATATTATGATATATAGTAAATATATTATCGATTGTAGTTTTAGTCCCAAGTGTATTTTCACTTCGTTAAGCAATTAAAACATGTTATATATATATATATATTTTATTTTTATATTTTTATTTAAAACTATACATTTTGTTAGAAATATGTTATCATTGATGGAAAAGGCAAAGAAGATGATGGTAGATTGTTAGAATATGTTGCCATTGTCAAAGGCGTTGGTGGCATAACAAGGATGCTGGACAAGTATTGACAAAGATGTTTCCATTAGGTCTTTGATGTCACATATGTGAATGGTAATTTATCTAGATCAAAGGTAGCAAAATGGAAAAAACAAAGAAGATTGCAAGAATAATTGAGATGAGCAGATGTATGGAAAAGGAAATTAATTATGGAGGCATAGAGAATTTGGAGCCATTTCTAGAATAACAGATCACCTCAAGTGAAAATAATTGTGAAGGTACAAAGAATTTGGAACCATTTCTAGAATAACACATTAACTCAAGTGCACGTGGAACTGACTTCAAAATATTTTTTTAGTGGTATATGGAAGTCTGCTAAAAGCCTCTTAGATTAGAAGTTATCACCCATGAAAGTTATTTACCCCAAAATTCAAGGTGTAGAATTAAATTTGAAACAATGGCTAGTTGTTGACAATTTACCAGTTAGGTATAGTTGGAAGAGTAGTTGAACATAGAGTCGGGAAAATTTAGAATCATGAAAATATATCTAATGCTTTGGATGAAATTTGAGGTAGACAAAGCCCCACCATAGATTGGATTTTTATTTTTATTTATTTTTATGGAAGTAACTCAACAAAAATATTAGCAATATCCATCATCATTTTAAGACAAAAATTTGTGGAATGCACAAAAAATCTAATGTAGCAACAAGAAGACAAATAAACTTTCAGAGTTAAATACAAAGGTGTGAAACCACTCACATGTTTTCTTTGTGGAAATGCAGGGCACTTTTCCTCCAAGTTTTGAGAAAGGAAAAAGAAGGTGCAACAACACAAGTGGAATCATCTATCTAAACAAGAATTATGATTTGATCAAAGAAATTTGAACAATTGTGTAGATAGAACCTTTCCCCTCAAAGGAAAGTTATCAGTGGGTCAATAAAAGCAAGACAATGAGTATTGGTCCAAGAAATTGGGTGAGAAGAATATTTGGTAATAATAATTCCTTCCCCCTTCTTGATCAATGTTGAATTCTATGGGTGTGGAACTTATGGGCACAAAGAAACTATGTGAAAACTTGGAAACAATGCACTTCATTTACAGAGCAAGTTGAATAGATGTGTGGATCATGTTGGTAGTGAGAAAGGATAGTCAACTAGGAGTTATTACAACAATACTAAGAGAGGTAGGTTGAATGGTTCATAGAGGCAACAAAGATTAGCGTATGGTTTTGAATGTTATTAGCATAATATTAGTATATAACAACTTGGAATTCCTATGGTTGATGTATGACATATAACTAGCAACACAAAAATACTTCAATTAGATAAAAGGAGTAGTCATAGCCCAGACAATTCTCTAAAGTATTATAGGTGGAAAGCAAGCACATATAGTGAAAATGAAGAGCAATAGATATTTTTAAGATTGAATTTAATTGGCGCTAATAAGTGGAATGGTTAATGGTTTATATTATTAAACTATGGTAGGATGCTTCTCAATCAGGTAAGAGTATCAAATCAACTTAGGAAATCAACTCATGGAGTTTACTAAGTAAAGCATAAGCATATCCATATGTGGAAGGAAGAGAGAGATAATTTTCTCAAGGGAAGTAGATCCATTTCTCCACTTCATTGAAAAGCAGAAGTTGGATTCAAGAGAATCTAGAAAGAATAGATGCAATGAGAATAAAGAAACAGGCCAAGTAATGCATCTGAAGGATAAGGGAAGTATGCCCTTTTCTCCTCTAGTTTATAAAGTTGAATGAGACTAGTTTTGTTGAGTATTATGGTTGATTGAATTTTCTTTCCAAATTATATTGATAGGCTAAGTATAGATGATGATGAAAAAATAGGGATCATGAACATTTTACAACCAATTCTTGTTTGTCTTGTGCAAGTATGTTTAAATAATTTGTAGTGCCAAAGAGTGACCATAACCATAAAGGGAGTGTATTCAAGTAAACATTTTGGTATTAGATTATTCCATTAATGATTGGTATCGTAAATTGGTATAGTTGTTTGGTTCTAAAAGATAATCATCGAAGACAAAGGATAATGGTGTTTATTGCATATTTATGTTGCTTGAATTGTCAAAGTTTATATTTCATATATGTTGAATGGTGTGGTTATTATGATTCCTTAAGATTACTCCAATTAGTAATTAGGATCAAACATCAAATTTGTGGTGAAAAGAGCATGATAATAATGGAACAACCCTTAGTTATAAATTGTTCAACATTTGGTATCAGTGGTATCAATTAAACTATTTGTATCTTGATATAAAAGGTATTAACACTTGGTATCAAGTATTAACAATCAATATCAAGTGTCATTAAATTTTTGTCAGAGCGTTGTAATCATATTATTAGTAGGTGATTGTAAATCCAAGTGTTGTTGAAATATTCTTGATTAACATGCTTCTTTTCATGTTTATTCTAATTTAATGTAGTGTTCTACTACCATTAGAATTTTTCGAAGTAAAGTATATGTCGCACAGTTGGTTTAAGCATACATTGTTGAGAGTCCCTTTATATTTTTCATATAAGCACATCTAAGTGGCATAGGTTGTTGTTTATTAGCTGATAAGACAATGGTGATGGTCATGCATAAGATAGATTGTTGTTATTTCTAGAGGTCATGTGTATGTGTATAGGGAGAAACTATTATGAATGAAAGCCTAGCTGAGACAAACCAATAGGAATGATTTTTCTCCTTGCTAAGTTGGATACGTATGTGTTATTTTAGAAAGAAATCCCTCTTGACTACTTGAGGATGAGATTGGGAGTAATTAATCCTCTCCTTTCAACTCAATATTCTCCATAGCGAAGAAAGGAAGCTACTTAGATCAACTCAAAGATATCTAAAGTTATCAGCATAAGAAGAAGTAGTTTATAGGTCTACCTGATCAACAAGATAGGGGGAGTTTGTTAATAAGGGGACAAGGTTAGTATATTTTCCATTGATCTCAAGGGGGGAGAAGTATATCAAATAAAACAAAAGAGGGAGGAGATGAACCAAACTAAAACAAAAAAAGGGAGAAGTACATTAGAGAAAATGTACATAAAGGATAAGTGCATCATAGGGGGAGAAACATCTACAAAGAATAAGAGAAGAAAAGGAAAGTACACTTATCTTTACTTGATTATTGGTGATGTGTTTCTGTTTGCTTAAAGTGTTTCCACAAATGGGAAAGTGGGATATTGTTAGAAATATGTTTTCATTGGTTGCAAAGGAATAGAATATGATGGGTAGACTGTTAGAAAATGTTGTCATTGTAAAAGATGTTGTTGGCATATGAGGGAGGTTTATATCACACGTGTCAATGGAGGTTTATTTAGATAGAGCTAATGAAATGGAAAAATAAGAGAATATTGGAAGAAGAATGAATATGACCACATGTATGGCAAAGGAAAATAATTATTAAGGTGGAGAGACTTTAGAGCCATTTATAAATTAGGAAATAACCTCAAAAGCAAGTGGAACCCACTTAGATGGATAGAGCTCTCAAAGATATCTATAGTTGTTTATGGATGTCTGCTAAAATCCTCCTAGATTGCAAGTTATTTCCCGTGAAATTTATGTACCCCAAAACTCAAATACATATTTAAAGTTGAAACGTCTAGTTCTTGTAGTTTAGTAGTCAACATAGTTGGAAGAAAAACTAAGCTCAAATATGAGATAATTTGGTCTAACAATTCAATGGTGATTTTTTTTTAATGGCCAATCGTGGAGCTCCTTATAACAACTCATTTTGGAAATATTTTTCCCAGATGCTTCAATTTTTCACACAAAGGGAATGTTCAGGACGACTTAAACTTGGGAGGATTTAGTAGCGATTAAATGAATTTAATTGGTGGAGTATAATTGTAGGAATCCCCACTATATAGATCACTTTCGGTGAAATTCCCTTGATGTTATTATAGATACATGTAAAGGGGACAACCAAGATGACATAAGCCTAGGTGGGGTGGGCAGTCCACACAACAATGGAAAAAGATCTCATCGGTAGATGTTCTATAGTGGTCATCACGAGATCCATGTCAGTAGAGGAGGCATTCCATGGAAGTTCTAAGCCATGTGTAAATAAGGGGAAATCGGGATGATCTAAGATCAGGCAAACATGGTAGATCAAAAACATCGGACCAATAGAAAGGTAGTAGGGTAGTCAATGTTGTAATAAGCTGGAATCCAATGGTTTTTTCTTTGAAAAATATAATAAAGAAAATGTTGTAAAATGAAGGCCTAGGAACCCCTATTGCCTCTGTACTCAAAATAACATGAAAAAATCAAAGGAATACGTGCGGCAATATTTTATCAATTTGAGATGATGTCAGTATGAAGAAAGACCTAGGGACACATGACATACCTTTTTAATTTTCTCAGATAGTTAGAGGGGCCAAATATGAGTGACACGTGTCACCATTCAAATGGTACCACATAGAAATAGTGACATCAGAATGACATCACCCCAGAAGATTTTCGTTAGATTGAATTATAAGGGGTGCATACGAAGATCTCTCAACTCACTGGGCACTGGGTGTATGTGGAATTTGTTAGAGACAGATCACCTTGATTATTCATTGATTAGTTCACAGTTTGGTAGTGGTTCCCACCATGACACATCATCCTATCTTCCAGACACCAGAAGGTTTCAAGTGAGTGCAATAGAGGATGCTCCGAGATGATAAAGGATTGGGAGATGGTGGCGTGTATAAAGTGGAGCACTAGGACCAATGGTAATGATACATGTAGACGAATGGTGGACCTGCATGGACACATAATCCTAGATTGTACTTAAAATAGAAATAGTGTAGGAGACCAAACTTAAATACTAAGAAAAGAGCATGGAGAAATTTTAAAATGAAATAATCTCTCAAGGCTTAAGGGAAAATGGGCCCAATGGAGTTATAATTAGCAGTGCTTTATTTATGAAAAACACTTTGATCCCATGCTAAAGGGAAAATTGGTGCTTAATCCATATTAAATACAATACTAAAATTAATGTTTGAAGATTTTTGTCTGAATGGATAAAAAACACTCAAATTTTGCATTTACACCATATTTTGTGCAAAACAACCAAATTGACAACACTACTAAAACCAAAAATCAAGGCATGAATGCGTTGGAGCTGAAAATAGTGAAATGGATAGACTTAGACATAGATTGGATAAAATGGCTAAATTTGGTAGCCAACCAGATTTAGAAAAATCCACGCTAAATCGTATAACTCACCAGAATGGAGGAAAACAATAGTTCAACTCAAAATTTCTTGAAGATACATGAAAGAAATCATTGATGAATTGAACAACACATTTAGAGGACCTAGTTAAAGCAGGACATAAATAAAATATAAATACTCTCTTCATGGCCCAAAATTTACTCGTAATCTTATCCACTATCTTCCAAATGGTTCATGAGTTCCTTTTCTGAACTCCTCAACAATAACATAATGATCCATGGCACTATTAAATTAGAAAAAAATTAACAATCACCTTCTCTTCTCGCTAATTATTAGACTGATGTTCCAACTTTGCTAAGAGTTTTCACCTTTCCCTTATCTGTTACTATCGATTCAATCAATGTTTAGATCAATTTGGGAATGAAATATGATAAAAAGAAGAACAAGTCATGTTTTAATATGCTTCCCTGGGGTTATGGTGGGCTTTTGTATTATTTTCTAAGGCTTTGGGATGATGTGTAAATTACCAGAAAGTTTCAATTGAGTGCAATAGAGGATGCTTCGAGCTGATAAAGGATTGGGAGATGGTGGCATGTATAAAGTGGAGCACTGGGACTAATGGGAATGACACATGTAGACGAATGGTGGACCTGCATGGACACATAATCCTAGATTGTACTTAAAAGACAAGTAGTGTAGGGGACCAAACATAAATACTAAGACAAGAGCATGTAGAAATTTTAAAATGAAATAATCTCTCGGGGCTTAACGGAAAATGGGCCCAATGGAGTTATAATTAGCAGTTCTTTATTTATGAAAAACACTTTGGTCCTTTGCTAAAGGGAAAATTGGCACTTAATCCATATTAAATAGAGTACTAAAATTAATGTTTGAAGGCTTTTGTCTGAGTGGATAAAAAACACTCAAAGTTTGCATTTACACCATATTTTGTACGAAACCACCAAACTGACAACACTACTAAAACCAAAAATCAAGGCGTGCATGAGTTGGAGCTGCAAATGAGTGAATGGATAGAATTGGATATATATTGGATAAAATGGCTAAATTTGGTAGTCAACCAGATTTAGAAAAATCCATGCTAAATCGTATAACTCACCAGAATGGAGGAAAACAATAGTTAAACTCAAAATTTCTTGAAGATACATGCAATAAATCATTGATGAATTGAACAACACATTCAAAAGACCTAGTTAAAGCAAGACATAAATAAAATATAAATACTCTCTTCATGGCCCAAAATTTACTCGTGACCTTATCCATTGTCTTCCAAACAGTTGCATGAGTTCCTTTTCACAACTCCTCAAAAATAACATAACGATTCATGGCACTATTAAATTAGAAAAAATTAACAATCACCTTCTTTTCTCGCTAATTATTAGACTGATGTTCCAACTTTGCTAAGAGTTTTCACCTTACCCTTATCTGCTACTATTGATTCTATCAATGTTTAGATTAATTTGGGAATGACATATGATAAAAGGAAGAACGAGTCATGTTTTAATATGCTTCCCTGGGGTTATGGTGGGATTTTGTATTATTTTCTATGGCTTTGGGATGACGTGTAAATTATTAAATCGTGAATGTCATATCATCCGTATGGTTTTACCCAATCTTGAATAACATAACAACGTGGTTCTACAAAATCCTTGGAGGATTATTTGGTGGGTCCACTTAAAAGTTTAATATAGCAAACATGATAGAAATATTTCTAAAATATCATTTTTTTATGAAAACATAGGAATGATGTATGCTTAAAAAAAGGTTGTATACCCCTCCTTCGGCTATACTAGTGAAATAGTGGTATTTTGTGTCATTTTCTAAGACTCTCGAACAATATGTAAAGTATTAATTTATTAATAACATAGCAGTGGTTGTAGTTTTTCCCCAACTATCAAAGGAATTTTGGAGCATACTTTTGGTGTGTCCACTAAAAAGTTAGATATAATAAAGATAGTACAATTGTTTGAAGAATAATTTAAAAATAATAATAATAGGTTATGAAAATTATAAATTATAATATATATTTAATATTTTCATTTCAATGTTTTGACATGGTTTTGAAAAGACTATAAAATGAATTAAATATAATTTTATCATTATAATTGTTATTAATTAAACATATCTTAAACATTATTGTATAGAAAAAATAACAAATTTCAATACCAATGTGTATCTTTATTAAAACATTTAAAGCCAATTAATATCCTTATTTTTAAAATGAATAACTATAATATATTATAAAACATATATATAACGCGTTTGAGTGATGTGTTTCACTTATGAAAAATGGGTCATGAAAATATATTGTTTCATTTCTTTCACTATAATCTTATTTTCTTTCCCTATTATCATTTTTGGCAAGTCTCTCTTCACTATCATTTTTCCCAGTGGATAGTAACTTACAAGATCACAATTTAGAATAGGTGAGAGAATATCCATTGCTTGAAACTCTTTTTGTTTCATATTCTCCCTAAAAATAATTTATTATATATGTACTTTAAAATTTAATTCATTGTTCTATTAATATTTTGTTGAATCATAAATATTTTTAACTAAATATGTTTATCTATCTAATAAGCTTACTAAAACATATAAAATGTGAAGAAACCATCTTTTAAATTCTCTAAAACAATTTCTTCAAAACATATTTTTAGTACATAAAAAAAAATGCATTTTTACCCCACAATGTAATTTCGTTTTCAAACTCATAAAAACTTTTTATATAAAATATTATGAGGTTGATCTCGCTATTTACTCATATCCATATTAGGAGGACTTAGAGGTTATAATGGGATAGATCCATCTCTGTGCACCTTAATGATTATAGTGAATTACGGGTAGCTTCGTGCACTATTGCATATCATGGTTATAGTTCTCCATTCTACTAATTACAAAGTGAATAAAAATCTAATAAATAAAATGTATTTTAAATTTCAAAGTCATTTTGAGATGTCAAACATTAAAAACAATACCTTATTATTCTCATTCATTTCAAAAAAATACTTTTTTGACAATGTGTTTGTATTTTTAGATTTTTTTAATAGTTTGATATATATTTTTTAAATTTTATATATAACTCATATGTATTCCACATGCCTAGCAACAAATAGCAACTTTCTAATTTAAAAGACTATATAAAAATAAAAATAAACATGGGATTTGTAAGTATGTTTCATATCAAGAATGGAAGGAAAGTGTAGTTCATATGTTGATATTTTACATTTATACTAGGTGAATGTACAAAGAAATGGAAAGCTTCATAGTGAAAATGGAATGATGGTAATATGAGCCCACTAACTAATGTTTCGTATAGTTTCAATGTGGTTCCAAATGTAGAGATACTTCTTTCTAGTTACAAAGTCAAACCTTAAAGGATGTAATAAATTAAAATGATCCATTTTCCCATTAGAAAGTCAAGGGAATGGGGTTATTTCAATGGCGCCATCCAAGGAGGCCTTATTGGATATGGAGAAAGGGAACCCTTTTCCTATTTTATATTCATTTCATTATGTTTAAAAAGAGATTGAGAGGTTATTTCATTGGGTTGAAAACAGGATTCACAAGTTATTCTAATATTTTTTTTGTGTGCTTATAACACTAAAATTATTTATATATTTAGTTTCATAGGAATAACTCCTAAATTTACTAAATTTCAGTGATTCTCTTATTCCATGTATCAAGAATAAAATATATTACAAAAGCACTTTTTTATTCCATGTGTACAAGGAATTTAACATGTAAGTTGACTTCTTATCCAAAGGACTCCATATAGAGGTTGAGAAATAGACACTAAAAAAAGAATCTATTACAAAATCTGTCAAATATGTTGTTTGAATACTATGATAAGATTAATATAATGGTATGGAGAGATGTTTGTGGTATCTGTAAAACCATACTAGAAAAGGACTTACACTTCAAGAGAAGAAATGATTATTCTTTTTTATAAGCATATAAGATTCAAAGAAGGCATGATAGCTTTGCAAGTTATAATTGTATTTTGTTCACACTCCAAGAGGACATTCGAGTCATGGAGGAAAATGAGCATATATGTTTATTGATAGGTTGTGAAAGTATTAATAGTTTATAGTATTGAACACAATTTTAGATTTTGAGTATTTATTTATTACATAGTATAGAATCCATATGCACATATATAAATATGGTTGGTTTGTTTGTTTGTTTGTTTGCTTGTTTGCTTGCTTGCTTGCTTGCTTCTTTGTTTGTTTGTTTCTTTTTTCAATACAAGTAATAATTTTTTAATCGTTAAAATAAAAATATATATTGTTAACAACAATTTATATAAGTTTTTTTATTAATTAGTAGTCTTTGTTTAGTACTAATTAATTTTTCTTGTAAAACTTATCATAGCTCAATTATCAAACAATAATAAGGAAATAAGGAAATTCATTTCATTCGTTTGTTGAATGTAGGTTAACATACCCATTGAAACTTAATACTTTAATTTTTACTTTAAATATAGTGGAAATCTATATTAAACTTTAAAAAATAAATATATTTATATTAAATTGTACAAAGACATTTTTTTTATACAACCTCATATGTAGATGTCAAATATAATGTAAAAACCATTATATTTCCAACTATGAAAGGATTAAAAATGATGAGAATTAGAACATACAAATATAATAAGAACACTATAAATATTTTTATAATACTTTTAATTGAAAGAGAAAAAAAACCTAATATTACTTATGAAAATTGCACAAATTTTTTAATTTATTAAAGGTTAATGAATTACATACTCCCTATAACATCCCAATCCATTATCATTATAGTGAGGTGTGGAAGCTTGAGATGTGAAAAATTTAATTGAAATGAAGATGGGAGGAGCTTAAGAATCAATATGACAAACACACACATAGACACATAGACATGAGGAAAATATATGAGAATAAGGGATCAAAATTGCTAAAAAAGATGAAGATCAAAATAATTAGCAACTTGGAGGGACAAATCAAAGATGAATTGCAGGGGGGTTTGAAGAGAAGTATTGGAGCCCAAGTGTGAAGTTAGGTTGATTATGAAAATTTATTGTAAATTTAAAATGTACATGTGAAATGACATCAAATGTAAACGAAAAAGGAAAGTATGAACTAATATGAAACATAAATGCCATGACATGTGCATTTTTGATGGAAGGAGAGTTATATAAATATATTTTTATTAAAATATTAAGAAAATCCCTCCTAGGTTTAGGGTTAGCAGTTTTTGTTGAAACATATGTGTAATTATATTTGGGGAGAGGTATCTCAAGTTTGAATTGGAGGTAATGTTTTTTGGGTTGTGTGTGAGAAGATTTTTGGGAGTTTGTGCAGCCTCCCTGCCACCATGGTAGGGGGGATCCGTATTCTGATGTAAATGTCTATTTAGATTTAATGAGACGAATCCATTTTCTAGAGCCATGTTCTTATTTGCAGTAGTTTTTTGTGCATTGTAAGAACTTGTGGGTTAGTTTGTTTTACAATTTTGTGTTGCAACAATATGTTTTTCAGGCACAACAATTTGTGAAATATAATGTGTCATTTTTAGTTTGTTGTTTGTAGATACTGTACGTTCAATTTCTGCAACTGTGTGTCATTTATTTTGTTGAGAATAAATGGTCTTAAGTTGAGGTCAACAAGAGAATTTTTATTTGTTTTATTGGAAACGACTTTCTGTTTTAAATTACACAAATTTATGTGCTTATTTCTAGTTTAGTGTGTCTATTTGTAGCAATAATCCTTATTAATTTGCAGTTGTTTTTGTCATACTCTCCAACAACTGTGATTTTGCAGTGTTTGGTTTTATTTATGTTGGTGGCATAATGTATTTGTTTCCTCCGCTGACGATGTCACAACTATCTCTGTTTCTGTTGTATTTTGTGTCACAACTATCTGTGTTTGTGTTGTTGACTCTTTTTGCATCATTGTCCATGTCACAACTATCTGTTTTTTGTCATTGTATGTGTAGTATTTGTTTATGTGAGCCTCTCTATATTTTCCTCCATTATTAGTATTAATGTTGCTCCAATGCTTTATATAATATGTTGAGTTAGTTCTACTTGATTTGAAACCGTTGTCTCTGCCATTAGTGTCGCATTGAACCAAAAACACTAATAGATCAACGAAATATGAAACCATTATGGAAATGTTGTTGTTTGGATAAAAGTACATTGAAGGCAAGGAAGCCAGGCATGTATTTTGCTTCTTGGATGGAGTAGCGCAGGATTCATAGATTCTAACTAATTTATTAACCTCTAAAACTCTCCTCGACTTTTCCTCTCACTCACTAGACATGATGATCACCATCCAAGTGGCCACACGGACTCATCCCTCCATGTAAAGTTGTGACCTCCACAACACAAATGAAGTTATATTGATTAATATAATTACATAATAATCCCTAAAAGGAAGAAATGATGATACTCATCACATTATTGTACAATTAGTTTCAATTAATAATTGAGGAAATATAGTTCTTATTATACTCCTCATGGAATTGATTTCTTAATCATGTCCTATTCATCAACCTTAAAAAAAACTTGTTCTAATAATAATCCTTGTTTGTCTATAGAAGTCTCCACTGTGTTGAGGTTTCTCTTGACATGGATGAGTTCAATCAAGTCAGAAAATTTAACCAATAAATGCTTGATTCGATGTAGAATACGGGCTAATATCTGCTTAGAATTCCCTTTTTCTCTACTCACATGCTAAATAAGAATCATTCAATCCACAAAGACAATTAGGTGATGAATTCCCTAGGAGAGATCCAAATCCAAACCTTGCCACAAAGCTAAATATTCAGCATGATTATTTTAAGACCCCTAGGCCCCAATCATATTGAATATTCATTTCTTTGTCGGGGAAAAAGATAATATAACTCATAAATTTTTAGAAATGTATTTTGCAGTATTTATTTTAATACCTATTTATAATTAATGATATAAATAAATTTCATGAAAAAACATATAATGTAAGACCCAAGGCCTTATTAATTTAGAGAAGAGTCAAATATATATCTAGAATATTGGCAAGAGAATATAAGGTCAATTAAATAGGTCAATGGGATTTAATGTGATTAGTAAATGCCTTCGATCGGGGTGCAAGTTAGAGGGTGGCCCCACATGGTAGTTTAAATGATAAGTATGTCAAGATACATCACCTCTGTCCCTATCATGACCACAAGTTGAGGCATGCTCAAATGTGCAATGAGCGGGGGTGGGAGACAAACTTCGGTTATTTGCGATGAGTCGAGTTTACGACGACAGGCCGGTGCATTTGGTTAAACACACCCTGACGAGTGTGCAATGACGAGTTGTGCGATGAAAAGTTGTGAAGTGTTGGAAATAATACTGAGAGGGGGGGGGGGTGAATCAGTATTATCAGATCAGATAAAACTTTTCAATTTCATACTCAGATTCATATACGCTACTTCAATTGAGTGAACCAGCGTATACACGCGACTGTGTCTAAAGCAACTAGCGTATACCCAGAGATCTTATAATTCAGTTAGCTTATTCTTCAGTAAATGCATCAGAACATTATTAAGCATATTAACAGTAAATAGGTGCAGCATAACAGAACAGGACATCACACAAGAGCCACACACATGAACACCGTGATATAAGGTGGAAACCCAATGTGGGTGAAAAACACCTGCTGCAATTCGTTTGTTTCTTCTTTAATGAGAAACTTCTTTTACAATGTACTGGTGCAGTCCTTTACCAGTATGCAGGCTACAACCTGCAGAGGGCTACAACCCTCTCTCATTTTCCAATTACTTCTGGAAGGGAGCTACAACCCCCTTAACTCTTGTACTAGCTGATCCATTTACTAGTACGTAGGTGCTGACCCTACAATCTTCAGGGACCACGTTTCATCAATTTTCAGACTGGATCCAAGAGTACAAAATAAACATTACTGCAAT
>APFE031545770.1:8747-79538 GCA_000404065.3 Pinus taeda | reverse complement strand
GCTAGTAGCCACCATCAAATCTATGCAGTAGTTGATAACCAGCAAGTTGAACACTAGTCTACCGTGGTAGAAACCTCAGGTATGATAAACAAAGTAAAATTTAAAATTTTGTTTGATTCTGGTGCTATAGACAGTTTCATTTCACCAGTTGCATTAGAAAAATGTGGGCTGGCAGCCTATGAGCACGATGACTTTAAGCAAGTTGAGATGGCTTCTGGGATAAAACAAGCAGTAGGACCTAGTGTTAACAAATGTCAGGTAAACCTTGGGGTGTGTATGACTAAGTTGAAGGCATACGTCATAGCATTGGGGACGTATGATGTATTTATTGGAATGGATTGGATAGAAGCTCATCAAACTTTGGTAGATTGTTTCAAGAAGAAGGTGATTTGTTTGGATGATGAAGCTAGGCCAATTGAGGTTTTTGGAATCAAGAGAGGAGTATCGCTACGATTCATATCCATGATGAAGGTAAAACATTGTCTCCGACAAGGTTGCAAGCTATATGTGGTCGAGGGTGTAAGTGACCAGAAAGGACCCTCCCTAGATCAACAGAATTCAAGGATGTTTTTCCTAAGGAATTGCCTAGATTACCTCCTGTAAGCGAGATTGATTTCATAATCGATCTAAAACCTGGTGCAGAACCAACATCTAAGACACCCTATAGGATGAAAACTCCAGAACTTTGTGAGTTGCAGATGCAGTTAAAAGACCTCTTAGACTTGGGATTTATCAGACCTATTATTTTGCCTTGGGTTGCAATAGTGATTTCTATCAAGAAGAAGGATGGGTCCTTATGGCTATGCATAGATTATAGGGACTTGAATAGGGCGACAATAAAGAATAGGTACCTAATACCTCAAATAAATGACCTATTTGATCAAATGAAGGGAGCAATGGTTTTCTCAAAGATCGATCTACGATCTGGATACCACTAATTGAGGATTAAGGAAGAGGACATCTCAAAAACTGCATTTCGAACTCAGTTTGGGCACTATGAGTTCGTAGTTGTTCCATTTGGTTTGACCAATGCACTAGCAGTATTCGTAAGCCTCATGAATGGTGTGTTCAACAAGTATTTGGACCAATTTGTACAATTCTTTCTGGATGACATTCCTATGTATTCCAAGAACGAAAAGGAGCATGAAAAGCACCTAACAGTTGTATTCACTTGCTTAAGGGAAAATCAATTGTATGGGAAATTGTCAAAATATTCCTTCTTTCAGAAGAAAGTTCATTACCTTGGGCACATCATTTCAGGAGAAGGGATTTTAGTTGACCCGAAAAAGGTGAAGGCCATAATGGATTGGCCAGTACCAAAAAATTCTCATGAGTTACATAGTTTTATGGTGCTAGCAGGGTATTATCACATGTTTTTGGAAGGGTTTTGAGGATTGCAAAACCCATCACCACATTACAACGAAAGGGGGTCAAGTATGAATGGGCATATGAATGCGATATTGCATTCAAAAAACTAAAGAGGTTACTAACTAGTGCACCAATCCTTTGAGTACCGGACATGGAAAAAGACTTCATTTTCTACACCGATGCTTCGAAGAAAGGATTGGGTGTAGTATTGATGGAAGAAGGCAGAGTAATAGCTTACTCATCTAGAAAATTGAAGAAACACGAAGAGTTGTATGCTACCCATGACTTAGAATTAGCAACAGTGATGTTAGCTTTGACACTATGGGGACACTGCCTCATTGGGAGAAGATTTGAGTTAAGAACATATCATCAAAGCTTCAAGCATCTCTTCACTCAAAGGGATCTGAATGCTAGACAAAGGCAATGGAGCGAATTCATGAGTGAGTATGATTTTGAGATCTCATACATCAAGGGAAAGGAGAATTTGGTGGCTAATGCACTAAGAAGGAGATCATGAACCTTCTCCCTAGTAGCCTTAAAGGTAAATTTGAGGGAATGTGTATTGGAGAAACTCTTTGAAGATATTTGGTATCTAAAGGTCATCTCAATACTCCAGAGTGGGAAGCAGATAGAACCAAAGTTTGAGGGATATGTCCTTGAACCAGATGGACTATTGAGATTTTACATACCTAAGGAAGGGGGTATAAGAAGGACCATCCTTGAAGAGTCACATAGAGCACTCAATTGTGCACATCTTGAAGTAAAGAAGATGTACGCGGACACGAAGAAACTCTTCTTTTGGGCAGGCATGAAGCACAATATAGTCTAGTTTGTCACCAAATGTTTTGAATGTCAACGAGTGAAGGCTGATCATCGCCATCCAACATGACTCCTACAACCACATGACATCCCTATGTCTAAATGGGAGGTAATTTCCATGGATTTTGTTGTGGGTTTTCCACTCACTTCATAGAGGCATAATGCTATATTGGCTACAGTTGATAAATTGACCAAAAGTGCCCATTTCATTCTAGTAAGAGACACTTATGATGTTACTGACGTGGAATGAGTGTTTATAAGTGAAGTTATTCGACTACATGGGTTACCGGAAAAGATCATTTCTAATAGAGACTCTCGATTTAAATCTAGGTTTTGGACAAGCTTGCAGTCAGCACTAGGGACTCACTTGAGCCTGAGCACTGCATATCATCCAGAAATAGATGGGCAGACTGAAAGAGTAAATCAAGTTATGGAAGAGATGCTTAGGATGTATGTCATGGATAATCAGACTTAGTGGGAAAGGTACTTAACATTGGTAGATTTTTCCTATAATAACAGTTACCACAGTTCAATCGGGATGCCTCCTTATCAAGCTCTATATGGAAGGCCATGTAGGACGTCGTTGAGTTGGGAAAAGTTGGAGGACCAAGTAATAGTTGGGCCAGAATTAGTTCAAGAAATGGAGGAATGGTTAAAGAAGATTTGACAAAGGTTAAAGGAAGCACAAGATAGACAAAAGAGTTATGCTTATTCACATAGCACTGATCGTAGTTATGAAGTAGGGGACCAGGGTTTTATTCATATCCGACCCAACAAAAGCACCATTCAATTTGGGAAAGGGATGAAGTTGTCACCTCGGTTCGTAGGACCTTTTAAGATCAAGGAGAAGATTGGACCAACTACCTACCATCTTGTACTACCACCCCATTTAAATATAACTCATGATGTTTTTCATGTATCTATTTTACGACATTATGTTTCTAATGAATCTCACAAACTAGATTGGAGGGAATTGCAGGACTCGGACATGGGAACCATAGTGGTCGAACCATTACGCATATGGGACTATAGGGTTTGACAGCTTAGATGTCGCATGGTGGACCAAGTTAAGGTCGAGTGGGACAAGTATAGCCCAGGATTTGCTACCTGGGAGGATGCAGAGACTATACGTCATGACTACCCCTCACTTTTTGAGCATCTGTGATGCCCATTTTTTACTTCGACAGCTACTTATGCTAAGGTTCTATTTTGCAGTTCCATGTTATTTATTTATGAACATTATGTAATATTGATGTATTTAGTTTGACACATGAAACTGCTTATATAAATCATTTGATGGATTTGGTATTGATGATGGAAATGTTTGATGTATGGCCTACTGTATGACTCACTTGGTGATGAATTATCTAGTGTGTGACTTGTCAGAATTATTTTTGTTTCATGTATGGCTCAAGTGGATATGATTTAATGATTTGAGGCTTCTGCGATCTATGTTCTGTGTAATGTTATCTTCTATCATTGCATTCATGTTTGTTGGAATCGACGTTTTGAACCAACCTCTGTCATAATTTCATAATTTCACTAAGTCATGTTTAATGAATGACTTAGTGAAATTATGATTTATTTCTAGTATGAACTGCAATATTGACACGTAAATACTAGACTTAATAACATGATGTTTAAGATCACTTATCTATATATATCTTTTTGTTATATAAATGCATGAATGAGAGCTAACCCGCAAATTGGAAAGAACTATATGATAGCCAAGATCTACTCTTCCATTGGGGGAAGGTCGAGATATCTCATGGGGAAAGGTATAATGTACATTGTTCTATTACATTTTGTATCTACTGGATATGCACTCTTATGACATGGGTTAAATGTGAATGATAGGTGACAAGACTACCTGACTGGATTATTCGATGACAAGTATCCAACTAGTGTTGTAGTGTGGTCCATATTAGGGTTTTGAACCTAGTTGTCAGGAGGGGTGGAAGTATTTCCCACCATGTAACCTCCAAACCTAGAATCAGGGGAGGGAAGTGGTGGACATGCTCTGCTAGACGTGTGATGACAATTGCCAGTTTCCTACTGGGGAAGTTAGGTCAATATAGTCGACGCTTTCGCCATATTGGTTTTATAAGTGGTTAGATTGGTATAGCCGATGCGACCGTATATAGAAGCAGAGGATGGATAGGGTCGGAATGGAAGTAGGTCAAGAAGGATATGAGTATATAGATCAGTTGGAGACTCCTAATGTAATGCGATGTCATTGTCAAACTTATCAAATTTTACTACTATAACTCTCTCTCTATCTTGTTATGCCTTATTTCCAAATTGCTTCAAACTCCTTGTATATTTTGCACTATAACTTCAGGATGAAGTTTTCTAAAGGAGGAGTGTATGTAATTCCCGACTTAATCTTAACATGCAAATTTTATTAGTGTTTAAATTACTTTAGAATACTGACTTATAATTATCAAGAAATATTGGTACATACCTACATTGGTGAAACTGTAAATTTATTACTGATATAAATTTTGTTATTATTCAATTCCCAACTTACCTCCTCAAATTTAAATTTTCATAGGATATCGTCTCCTTCCATTTATTCCAATTTAAATATTCATATCTCATCCCCAAAATTTCCTCTCAAATTTACTTGGGAGAAGACATGGTCCTCTCCAATTAATTACCAAATTGTATATTCATATATCATCCCCAAAGTGTCCTCTCAAATTTACTTGGGAGAAGACATGGTCCTCTCCAATTAATTACTAAATTATATATTCATATCTCATCTCCAAAATGTCCTCTCAAATTTACTTGGTAGAGGATAAGTCAAATGTAAGGATGAGGGGGTAGTTATGACATTAATGAGAGGTGGTTGAGGTGGAGAAGAGAAGGGGGCATAAAAGGGGAAGGATGACGGGAGGAGAGGGGATCCTTGGTCCTGCTTTTGGTTTTGGTTTGGTTGTGGTTTTGGAGGATTTGTTTTGAGAGTAAGGTGGGGAAGAGAGAAGGGAGAGAATAAGAATATTGTTTATCTTGGACACACTACATCTTGTTGGACTTGGGCTCAGAGGGCTAGGGAACCTGTGGAGGTTTGCTAGGCTAGGAAATACTTCCTCGTTGGCTAGGAGGTAAATCTAGTCGATAGTTAAGAGGAGCATCCCAACAGGATCAGGAGCTTAGGGGAATCTCAACCAGGCTATCGGAATATGTATTCCTCTATTTATAGATTACTCATGTAAGTGATTGAAATGAAATGCTCACTATTTAATTGTAGGAAATAAATTTTAATGGTAAATTATCATCAATTAAATGTTTAGTTAGAAATAAATTATTTCCCGTTTTATTGTATTTGAAATTAGAGAATTTAGTTCTGTTAGAGGACCCTAGGATGGAGCCTTACATAGGGGGAGGGTTGGACCTAAAGGCAAGTCTCAAGGTTGGGAGGAAAATCTAGTAGATTATTGTTGTGACTTCAAACAATCGACAGTGGTCAAAAAACTAGAATCCATATAAGTATTAAAACTTCTGTATTTATTTTGATGTGATATTAAGGTTGCAAATAAAGTTGAAAAATGTTATTGCTTGAGTTAGATAAGTATGTTGGCCTGTAGCCGCAAGATGTAAACTGTGTTTATATTGCAATTAAGCAAAATAAAACTCTCTGAAACTGTAGTAAGAATTCTAAATTCTTAGAAGCATGAAACTAAAAGTGATTACCATGAAAACTCTTTAAGTGAAAAGGTAGGAAATAAAGAGTGGAAAATTTCCAGATAAACCTTGAACCTGTTAAACAGGGGTATCATGGTGTTCGTAGGAGAAGCTTAAAAAGGACTGGTTATTTCTAGTAAATTCGCTCCAATCTAGAGTAATGTTGTAAAGAACAAGGAATCGAACATTTGGCCAAAACATTTCTACCCAAACCAAATAATTGCTGAGAACATTTAACCTAAACAAAAATATTTACATTAACTATTTTTAAATAGACGATGGTTCGCTGGAGGAGAGGAATCTAAATAAAAGACAAACCTCAAAATGAACTATAGCTCCAGAGGATAAGAGCGACGACTACATATAGCCAACTCAAATAAGATAACATGAAACATAGAATGTAGGCCAAAACTTCTTATAGTAAACACAAAATGTATTGCACAGTAGAGATAAAACACAGGTCAAACCCCATAATATTAAACTCAATAATACGAGACAAAATCACCAAGTTATCAAAAATATTTTTAAAGAAAAATGCTATTTGATACATACAATTTACGAAAACAATGAAAGATAAAACCAAACTATGGATAACTTGTAATTGAAGGAGAAATGAGTTCAATCCAGGCTTTTAGGACCCTCTTCGATACAATTCAAGCAACTTTATATCCAAACAAAGTTACACAGTAAAATCTGGAAAACCCTCTAAAAGGGAACCTTCAATATTAAAACCTTTGCTAAAAGTTGTAACATATATACATCGACAAATGCTTCCAATAGAGGGGCAAACCTAGTTGCATACCCAGAAAGCTAGTTAAGAAAGAAACGACTCCAAGAATTGAACTCAGATGTTACATCTTAAAGAATGTAGGTATACACCCTACGATAGGTAAATCAAGTAAGCAGGAGCGACAAAACCCATCGATTCATACCCTAGGCTTTCAAGAGTTGTTTCTTGTAGCATTTTTAGAAGAAATATCTTTCACATACCCAGAAAAAACCAATGGGCATGATGGAAAACCGTGATAGAGCTCTGGGAGGAGCTCCTTGTATAACCTTCTTGGACGATAAGGTGCCTCTGAAGAAACTTGTTAAACAAAAACAAGGAAAAATGTTACATATGTCCCATTGAGGTTTAAGAAACAAATTTATAGTATACAATTAAAAGTACTTAGGAGAATTTCTTGTACCTTCCAGGGCCACGGATTCGGAACATTTTGTCGTGGAAAAAGAATGCTGGAAGGACCAACCAATCACACCGCAAGAGAAACACTGTAGCAGAAAAAGAACTGTAACATTTCCATGGAGTAGGTAGACCATAGGAAGGCGAAAGGCATTACCGTTGCAAAACTAAAACATAATACTATGATACCTCACAACTAAATCGACAAAAGCAATAAGGGTTTACACACTACCTTTGGATGAACTCAAGGCATGAAGGACTGTCGATGGAGAGGAGTTTCCGAAGAGGGAAAGATAGCTAGAGAGTAGATGGAAGTCTCCCGAGACTTGTTGCCACCATCGCTTGGGAGGACAGATGCAATGCATTAGCTTTAAATCCCTCTCCATATGTAATTAAATCATAATTCAAATCATTTGTAAAACACAATGAATTTTATTGTTTAATGTATATATCGTCGAGATTTGTGTAATCACCATGGTAATGAATCCAATGGTTGATTGTTTCAATAATTTCATTTACATTATAGTTTATAGATATGGATTTTAATAACTAAAATTTTCTTTTTATGAATTTATGGAGACATGACAAGTGGTATCAGAGCCTCAGGTTGCAAAACTAAGACCTATGGAACAAATAATTAACAGTGTTGTGATGTGCATAAAGAGAAAGAAGTCAAAGACAACCAGCATGAGGCAAACTGGATTTACTCCACATAGGCCCATAACTAGAACAGGACCAACATCTCTTCGAGAAGCCAATCCTAAGGTATGGGTACAGCTAGGAAAAGAGCCAAGGGTACAACTAGGAGAACAACCACATAGTACCAATGCTACTATTTTTGAAACATTACAAGAACTAAAGGACAAAATGGCTAGGATGTGGGTAGATAATGAAAGACCAATGCAAGGACAAGAGAAGATTATGAATATTATGTCTAATAGACAAAATCAATGGCAAACGATTCCGAGTCCTGAACATGGAAACATGACCGGAGAACAGGAATTCAAAAATGAAAACACAGAAACAGAGGAAGGTGAACAAAATCAAGAGGAGGGGTCTGATAATGTATCAGATCACAAAAAATAAAAATGACATGAAATTGAGCTGCAAAGTGAGTTGCGAAATATAAAACCTCCCCTCTTTGATGGTGAACAGGAAGAAGCTACTGAATTTTTGGCTCATAAACATGAATAAGTACTTCCAGTTATATGAATATGACCATAATCTGAAGGCCCGCTTGGCCATTTATCAGTTGCAGTGAAAGGCCACTTTATTGTGGGAGTAGGTGAAGACGATACATGGGGTTAGTGAGCAAAACGTGACTTGGGAAAAATTTCAAAGGTACTTGAAAGAAAAATACTTAACTGAAAGATTTTATGATGAGAAGGAAAAAGAGTTCCATGACCTTCGTTTGGGGTAGTTGTCCATAGATGAATTTATAACAAAATTCACATATTTGTTGTGATATGTTCCCTACATATGGGAACAAAAAGCAAAAGTGCAAAGGTTTATCAGTAGTTTGTTATTATTCATGAAGGAGCGACTCAAATTTGACAACCCAAAGATCATGGATGAGGTTATATGGAAGGCTCGTATATGCTATCGGAAAAACAAACCAAAAGGTGATGGAGGAAAGAGGTGTTTTGATAAAAAGGGAACAAGGTTCATCCTGGGCAGCAAGGGAAATAAGATTGTTGTCAACATAGGAGCCCATAAAGGTTAGCCAAACAAAGTTGTGAATAGAAATTAGCCCAGATTTAGAGTCATAGGTGAGTCCAAGACAAATGAGCAATCTAGGAGAACAAAAGAAGAAATAGTAGCTAGTGCTGAGGATGTGGAAGGCCACATTATGTAAAAAACTATCCATACCACAAGGGAATAGATCAAGTGGCATAGCTTCAGGAAGCCTCA
The DNA here is from genome assembly GCA_000404065.3 of Pinus taeda. NCBI lineage: Eukaryota > Viridiplantae > Streptophyta > Pinopsida > Pinales > Pinaceae > Pinus > Pinus taeda. The sequence goes on along the minus strand of APFE031545770.1, from coordinate 70,570 downwards.
ACTCTAGGGGAAGTATCAAGGAGTATTCCTAAGATCAATGCAGCTCTTGAAGATCATCAAGTGAAATACCAGCCAACAATGGTGGAGTTCGAAGGTAAGATCTTCAACCAAACTATATCTATTTTGATTGATCTAGGAGCTACTTTGAGTTACATGAGCTCGAAAATGGTTGAGTAATTCCATTGTAAACTACTAAATTTAAAAACCCTTGGCTAGTGCAACTTGCCATAGGGGCAAAATGAAGGGTGCTGGCTAAAGTCAATAAGTTCCCTCTGAAGCTAGTAGATCAACCTATCACAACAGACCTAAATGTTTTACCATTAGGTTTATACGATGTCCTAATAGGTATGGAGTGGTTAGAACAATGCTGGTCTCTTATTAATTGTAAGGACAAAACCATTAATACATGGATGAAGAGGGTCTGAAACAAGAAATTCAGGGAATACGAAGACCCCTAAAGTTAAGACATGTAACTACTTCCCAATTAGGTAAATGTATTCGAAAAGAGTGTCAGATTTATGCCATACAGGTGGGGTATGTCAACTCAAGTAAAAATTCTGGAGGTTTAGAAAATATACCTATAGCAAAAAAATTTCCCGATGTATTTCTCGAGGAGATTCCGAGGCTACCTCCAAAGAGAAATATGGATTTTACAATTGAACTGATCCATGGAGCTGCTCCGGTATCCTGAGCACCTTATCGTATGAGCATGCTAGAACTAACTGAATTAAAAATGTAGCTACATGAACTGCTTGATAAAAAGTATATACGCCCAAGTGTCTCAGCTTGGGGAGCCCCTGTACTTTTCATCAAGAAGAAAGATGGAACCTTATGAATGTGCATGGATTAATGACAGTTAAACAAGCTGACCATTAAAAATAAATATCCTTTGCCTCGTACTGATGAATTGTTTGACCAAGTGAAAGGAGCGACGGTATTCTCGAAGATTGATCTTCACTTAGGATACCATCAAATTAGGATTAAGGAGGAGGATATAGCCAAAAGAAAATTTAGAACTCTCTATGGAAATTATGAGTTCATTGTGTTGCTGTTTGGGTTAACTAATGCACATGCGACTTTTATGTGTCCAATGAATGGCATTTTTCACCAATATTTGGATAAGTTTGTACTAATATTTATTGACGATATATTAATCTACTATTGGAACATTGAAGAGCATAAGGAACAATTATGCATTGTTCTGCAAACCTTGTGGGAGCATCAATTGCATGCCAAGTACAACAAATGTGATTTCTTTAAGGAAAAAATTCAGTATTTAGGACACATCATTACCAAAGATGGGATTGCGGTGGACCCCGAGAAAATAAAAACCATAATGGAATGGCCAGTACCCAAGAATGTAGCTGATATAAGATCCTTCATGGGTCTGGATGGATACTATAGGAGGTTTGTTGAAGGATTTTCCAGAGTAGCATATCCAATCACCCCCCTACAAAACAAAAGGAAAACCTTCACTTAGACCTCGGACTATCAAAAAAGTTTTGACGAGCTAAAGCACTTGCTTACTATTGCACCTATTCTAAGTATTGTGGACCCAAATAAAGAATATATTGTCCACACAGATGCTAACAAGGAGGGTGTTGGTGGTGTGCTAATGTAGGAGGGCATAGTTATTGCCTATGAATCATGGAAACCTAAAGAGTATGAACAAAAATATTCGGCTTATGATATCGAGTTGGCAGCAATAATCAATGCATTAAAAATGTGGCAACATTATTTATTGGGTAAGAAGTTTTTATTATTGATAGATCATCACAGTTTAACTAATTATTTTAATCAGCCTACTATGAATGCTAGGCAGGCCTGTTGGATCGATTTCCTGAGTGAATTTGACTTTGACATCAAACACATAAAAGGAAACGAAAATTGTGTCACCAATGCCTTGAGCCGAAAAGTGAACTGCATATACGAAGTCTCTTTTAGTGAGGTGCGTACCACTTCCATAGAGCAGATTAAGGAGGCAGCCATGCAAGATCCTGAATATGAAATCTTATGGAAGCAAGCTAAAAATCTAGACAACAACAAACAGCAGCTAGGATATGAGCTAAATCAAGAAGGTTTGTTGGTTTATAGAGGGAGAATATATGTTCCAAATCAGAAAAGCATTAAACAAATAATTTTAGACGAATACCACAAGATTCCTTGTGCAATCCATCCCAAATATCAAAAATTAATTACTACACCTAGGAAAAATATTTCTGGTCCGGTATGAAAAAGGAAGTGGCTAAATACTTGGCTCATTGTTTGGAGTGTCAATAAGTTAAGGCAGAACGTCAACACCCATCCAAGTTACACTACCCACTGCCTATTCCAGAATGGAAATGGGAGACTATTTCTATTAACTTTATTACTGGGCTACCTAAGTCTAAAAAGCAGAATGACTCTATAATGGTGGTAGTAGACAAGCTGAGCAAGTGGGCTCACTTTATACCTGTACAATTTACCTTTAAATCCATTCAAATTGCTAACATTTTCATGAAAATATCTTTAGATTACATGGAATACCAAGAGTCATAATTTCTGACCATGATGTAAAATTCACATCAACGTTTTGGAAAGCCTTATTTAGAGGTCTAGGCACACAATTACATTTTAGTACCGCGTATCATCCTCAGACGGATGGAAAAACTGAGCGGGTGAATCAAATAGTAGAAGACATGTTGCGAACTTATGTAATGCAATAGCCTTCTAAATGGGAATATTATATACATTTAGTGGAGTTTGCCTACAACAACAGCTACCATACATCCTTGAAAATGAGTCCTTTCGAAGTATTATATGGACACCGATGCATAACAGCCTTAAGTTGGGCTGGAACAAAAGATAAGTTAATACTGGGTCCTGACATGTTAAAAGAAATGGAAAATATGGTCAAAGGATGTGCTCAAATTTAAAGACCGCTCAGGATCGACAAAAAAATTTTGTTGACCGAAAGAGATATTTCAAGTAGGAGATCATGTTTACATTCGGGTACAAGCCAAAAGAAGTACTTTGCATTGGAGTGGGTGTGCTAAATTACCACATGGATTTTGCAATCCCTTCCAAATTTTGTCTTGGATTGAACCTGTGGCCTATCAACTGGCTTTGCCCAACCACATACATGTGCATAATGTTTTCCATGTTTCTGTGTTAAAAAATGACCCTAACCACCTAATCAATTGGCATGATATATAGGTAAAGAAAATCTCTATGAGAATATAGTATGTTGTGAAGAATTACTAAGATAGACTGCCAGAGAAAATCTGATTAAAATTTATTTATTATGTGTAGGTTGAACCAGAAGGTGAGTTCTTAGTCGAACCCTAGGATATACTCGATCGGAGCGAAGTAATGTTGTGGAAATGATTTATCTCCCATGTTAAAGTGCAATGGCAGTAGTTTGGGCCAGAAGAGGCCACTTGGGAAGACAAACAAGTTATGAGGAAGACTTACCCGAATCTATTCACAGCAAAGAAACATTGGGACGATGTTTAATATTAGGGGGGGAAGATGTGATGTCCCCAGTAATTGTAAATATTTTATTACTGCAGTAAAAGACTGAAGATTACTGTTTTAAGTTTATAAATTTATTACTTTGATTAAAATTTTTACATGAGAAAAATGTTTTGATAATGACAATCATATCTCAGGTGGTTAGGGTAGGCCATTACCTATCCCTAACTACTTCCTTGAGGATTTATTCTCAAGGAAAGAAATCAAGAGGGTCTTGGTACCTATGACGAAAAGAGGAAAAGGAGAAGGGATATTTTTGTGCTGATGAATCAGGCAGATTCCCAGAAGGCTAAGTCTAGATAAGACCAGATAGCTGTGACCAGTAAGACTAATGGTCTTGTAGGGAATATCCTGCATATGAGTAACAGCTCGAGGGGAGGCTTGGACTTGAAGGAAATTCTCAAGGTTGGGAGGAAAATCTGATAGATTATTTTTGTGACTTCACACAATTAACAATGGTCAAAAAACTGGAATCCAGATAAGTATTAAAACTTCTATATTTATTTTGTTGTCATATTAAGGTTGCAAATAAAGTTGAAGAATGTTATTTCCTGAGTTAGATAAGTATGATAGCCTGTAGCTACAAGATGTAAATTGTGTGTGTATGTGTGTATATATATATATATATATAATATATATATATATATATATATATATATATATTATATATAATATATATGGAAATTAAGCAAAAGAAAACTCTGTGAAACTATAGTAAGAATAGAAAATTCTTAGAAGCATGAAACTTAAAGTGATTACTATGAAAATTGTTTAAGCGAAAAGGTAGGAAATAAAGAGTGGAAAATTTCCAGATAAACTTTAAACTTGTTAAACAAGGGTATCACGGTGCTGGTAAGAGCATCTTAAAAAGGACTGGTTATTTCTAGAAAATTTTCTCCAATCTACAGTAATGTTGTAAAGAACAAGGAATCGAACCTTTATCCAAAACATTTCTGCCCAAACCGAATAATCACTGAGAAAATTTAACCTAAACAAAAAGATTTACATAAACTATTTTGAAATAGACTTACGATAGTTTGTTGAAGGAGAGGAATATAAATAAAATACTAACTTCAAAATGAATTGTAGCTCCAGAGTATAAGAGACACCATGGATTATAGCCAACTCAAATAAGATAACAGGAAACATAGAATGCAAGTCAAAACCGCTTGTAGTAAACACAAAATGTATTGCACAGTAGAGATAAAACACGGGTCAAACCCCACAATATTAAACTCAATAATACGAGGCAGAATTGTCAAGTTATCAAAGATATTTTTTAAGAAAAATGATATATGATACATACAATTTACGAAAAAAGTGAAAGATAAAATCAAACTATGGATAACTTGTAATTGAAGGAGAATTTAGTTCAATCCAGGATTTTAAGACCCTCTTCGATAAAATTCAAGTTGCTTTCTATCCAAACAAACCTACACAGTAAAATTTGGAAACCCCTCTAAAATGGAGCCTTCAACATTAAACTTTTGCCAAAAATTGTAACATATATACATCGACAGTTGCTTCCCAGAGACGGGCAAACCTATTCACCTACCCAAAAAGTTAGTTAAGGAAGAAATGACTCCAAGAATTGAACTCAGACATTACAGATTAAAGATTGTAGGTAAAAACCCTACGATAGGTAAATCAGGTAAGGAGGAGCAAGAAAATCAATCAATTCATACCCTAGACTTTTAAGAGCTGTCACCTATAGTATTTTCAGAAGAAATATCTTTCACATACCCAGAAAAGACCAATGGGAAAGACGAAAAACCATGACAGAGCTCCGGGAGGAGTGCCTTGTATAACCTTCTCGAATGATAAGCTGTCTTCAAAGAAACCTGTTAAATAAAAACAAGAAAAAATGTTACATATGTCCTGCTGAGATTTAAGAAACAAATTAACAGTATACAAGTGAAAGTCCTCAAGGGAATTTCCTGTGCTTGCGAGGGCCATAGATTTCGAACAATTTTTTGTGGTAAAAGAACATTGGAAGGACCAACCAACCACGCCGCAGGAGCAAGAAATAGCAGCAGAATAACTGTAACATTTCCATGGAGTAAGTGGACCATAGGAAGGCCAAAGCCATTAGTGCTGCAAAACTAAAACACAATAGTATGATACCTCACAGATGAATCGATAGGAGCAATAAAGGTTTACCCATTTCCTTCATATAAACTCAAGGCGTGAAGGACCGTCGATGGAGCGAAGTTTCTGAGGAGGGAAATATACCTGAAGAGCAGACGAAAGTCTCCCGAGACCTACTCCCGCCATCACTTGGGAGGATAGATGCAATGCATTAGCGTTAAATCCCTTTCCATATGTAATTTAAACATAATTCAAATCATTTTAACATCACAATGAATTTTATTGTTTAATGTATATATCATTGAGATTCGCGTAATCACCGTGGTAAGGAATCTAAAGGTTGATTGTTTCAATAATGTCATTTACATTATAGTTTATAGATATGGATTTTAATAACTAACAAATTTTATTATTTTATGAATTTATGGAGACATGACATAGAGCTAGCCCACATAAGCACTTATTATTATGAAATGAAGTCGCAACAAAAGTGTAAAATTGTGTCTGTATTGGGATTGGCCCAAAGAGGTTATTAGATGAAATATTTAGAGAAGCCAATAGTGATAATTTACATATTCCTTGAGGATTTTCTCGATATAATTTATTTTTGGCCAAGTTCAACTCTTCTAGAGTAGATATGTCACCAAGACCTACACGTATTTTCCCTTCCAATTGGTTCCATGATAAATTTAACAATCGCAAGTTATTCAAACTTGCTATGCTTATAGGGATTTCTCTAGTAAGATGATTCATAGACAAATCAAATGTCTTTTTTTTTTCCACACATATGAAATACTATACTCGATCCATTTTATGTCCCTTTCCATTTCATATTCATACTTGAACCGTTGCAAAGATTTTTTTTATTGCAAATCCCTTGAGTCTATCAATATCAGATAGTATTTCTCCACTAAATTTATTGTTGGATAAATCCAACAGAAACAACTTGCTGAGATTTGTAATCCACTAAGGAATAGTACCTTAAAGGTTATTATAACCAACATTTAGAACTTGCAAGTAACCAAAATTTGTGAGGTATGGACGAAGCTCACCTGTAAAACCGTTGTGTCTTAAATTTAGCACCAAAAGTTTAGTGAAATTGGCCAATGACGAGAGAAAAGTCTCAGTAAAGTTGTTGGAATAAGTAGAGAAAACAATTAATTAATTCCAATTATAGATGCCTTCAATAGGAATGGATCCCTCTAATTTGTTTTGTGATAGATCTAATTCTTGAAGTGAGACTAAACCATTGATATTGTTAGGAATACTCCCGAGAAAACTATTATTATAGATGTAAGGTATACAAAAGAATTTTAATTGACCTAAGCTATATGGAATTCGATCAATCAATTTGTTTGAAGACAAAATTAAATATTCCAATGATTGAATTTTTCCTATTTTATTTGGAATTACTCCAATCAACCTATTGTTTGAGAGTAAAAGGTATTCAAGTTTTCTTAAATTTCCTATTGTACTTAGAATTACCCGTGTCAAACTATTGTAGGAAAGTAAAAGGTATTCAAGTTTTCTTAAATTTCCTATTGTACTTGGAATTACCCGTGTCAAATAATTGTTATCGAGGATAAGGAATTCATTTTTTTATAAATTGCTAATGGCTTTAGGAATTTGACCAATTAATTTATTTAAATCCAAATTTAAGTAAGTCAATACCCACAATAAATAAATAAGATAATTGATTCAAATTTTAGGGGGTTATAGGATAATTACCACTTAACCTGTTATCATTAAGACTTAAAGTGATTAATTTGTTCAAATTGGCCACAATTACAAAAATGTTGTCCATGAACATAGTTGAAGACAAATCTAAATAGGTTAGTTTGGTCAAGTTGTAGTGACTTTGATGTTGTAAAGACCTAATTCTGTAAACATGGTCAAATTGGTAATGGTTGTAGGCATGCTCCCTCTGAGATAAAGACTGAGAATTAGAGAGGAGAGGGGTAGATGAAATATTTCAAAAGGAATAGAACCGAAAATATTCAAGCTTGAAATGGATAGATGTGAAAAGTGTGTCAAATGACCCAGCCAATGTGATCTATTACCTGAGAACTTGTTTGCCATATATATGTTAAACTATACCTAATACATATTAATATAATTAATTAATTAAACTAAATTTTTGTATTTTTAATTAAAAATGTGATTTTTTCCCAGAATTAAAATAAATTATATTTTATATTTATTTTAATATAACTTATATTTCATATTTTAAACCATTATTAGAATAAAAAATAATAATTAAAATTTAAAATTAATTTAAAATATTTATAAAATAGATAATTTTAACTCTTAAAATATATATTTATTAATTCAATAAAAAAATTAAGTGTGAACAAAAAAAATTCTTTAAAGATTAATTTATGAGTAAAATTTAAAATTTATATATAAAATTTAAGTAAAAGTATTGTAAATTTAAAATATTTCTTTTATTTTTTCATTTTTTTTTTTAATAATGAGAAACCTCTTGAAATAGGGTTGTAGAAGTGTAGTAATTCATATAACTAAGTTTATAACAAATACTCCAAAAAATTTCTTAATTTATATTTTTAGCTTCCTTACTTTCCAAGAGAATAACAAAATTAACTTTATGTACAATTGTCTTACAAAATTTACCTCTATTAACATTTTTAGTTTTCTCTCATTTTCCCACTCTGACTCATGAAATTAGAAAATACATTGAAATATCATGATACTCGAATGTTTTCTTTATCCATAGAATCTTTCGTTTCTTAGCCTCACTTATGTCAAATGAATACAAATAACTCATATGATTGAAGCTTCACAATATGGTAATATTTTCATAATAAAAAAACAAAAAAATCCAATTTCTTAGCCCATCTAAGTCAAGTCAATACAAATAGCTCATGTGCTTTATTAATTAATACAACTAAGTTTCTAATAAAATATGGAAAAATTCTCTACTTATTTTTTTAATCTCCATATTTTCCAAATGGAATCAAACATTTCTCTTTCATCATGATTGTCCAACAATTTCTATCTCTATAAACATCTTTATTCTTCTCTCATGATCTCAATCCAACTCAAAAAGTTAGAAAATACATTGAAAATCCATGATATGATGACATTCTCTTTATCAACAAATTTCTCATTTTCTAGCTCCACTTAAATCAAGTGAATACAAATAACCCATAAAATTAGAAAATACATTGAAATTTCATAATATGACGATGTTCTTTTTATCAACAAAATTTCTAATTTTCTAGCCGCACTTAAGTCAAGTCAATACAAATAACCCTTAAAGTTCGAAAGCACATTGAAATTGTGGTTTCTCATATTCAAACCTTACTTGAAACAAGGGAATAGAAATAACCCATAAATTTAGAAAATACATTGAAATTTCATAGTATTATGATATTCTTTTTATCAATAAAATATCTCAGTTTCTAACCCCACTTAAATCAAATCAATATAAATAACTCATAAAAATAAAAAAACACATTAAAATTCCATAATATAATAATATTCTCTTTATCAACCAGATTTCTTATTTTCTAACCTCACTTAAAGTCCAATCAATACAAATAACCCATATAATCTTTACATAAGGATTTCTCATTTTCTAACCCCATTTAAGTCAATTAAAATATGTGTTTTCCTTTTTATTAATGAAAATTTCCATGGATTTATTTTCTTTTATATCGAATACAGAAAATATGAATATTTCTTATTTCTTTGTTTTCGTAATTTTCTTAACTTTTCCAATTCCATCACTAGTTTTCATTTTTTCCCTTTTTATCTTTTCTTCCGTAGTTTTTAAAAGGAATATAATGGAGTTTAATAATATGACTATTATTTATATTTTTATAATATAATACTAATATTTATATTTTTTAAAAATATTATTAAGAGAAAAAAATTATTAACATCAATAAAATATAAAATTTTAATCATGGAAAATATCATTTACATATTTATTTTTTTAATTAAAAAATTACCCATTAATTAAAAACAATATTTCTAGTATTACTTTAATATATAGTATAATATTAATATTTATAACTTTGAAACAATAGTATATAGATAAAAAGAAAATAAAATTCTAAAATATTACTTAAATATATACTTATATATATAATATATATATGTATATATATTAATTGTGAAAAATTATTTATATATTTAATTTTTAATTTAAAAATAAAGAAGAAATTAGACATTAATAATATTTGAGAATTTAGGCTTTCTAAATTCAAATTCATACTATGCGTTTTTACTTTTAGAAAAATGTGAAGTATGTGTGAAACATTTGATAATTCAAAAAATATTTATATAGAGAGATACCTTCATCCCAACTCTCACCATCACCCAATACAAAAATCTATCATCCTTAACACCTTAGCCACTAGGGCCATTTAAAACTCTGCAACCAAAATTTTTGAAAAAAGAAATGCCCATTTGACTAAAGCCTTCTTATCTAATGGCTACAAAAAAATTCAAATAAAAAGGGCCTTATATTCATCTAGCAACCCCAAAACCTCCAAACCTTTGTCCAACCCCATAGCCAAAGTCAACCTTCCTTACACCCAAGTGATCATTGTTCGCATCTTAAAAGCCCTTAAAAAAAAGAACATTAAGACTATATTTAAACCTCACACCACCCTTTAACAATTATTCTTGTGTTAAGGACCACTCTCATCGAATGCCTGCCTTGGGTTTTATCAGACTCCAAGTTCTTGTGGAATAACCTACATTGGCCAAATAGGATTTTTTTTAAAAGAAAATATAGTTGAAACCCAACACAATATAATATCTAAATATTCCTTTGCTAGGCACTCTCACAATAGTAAATATATCTAGCATATTCTTGAAATGTTGGGAAGATTGGACAAATGTGCATCGATATGGAAATGTGAGCTCGTTTGAGCAGTGATTAACGATAATGACCATGCTAAAGTGAAACAAACTAAAGAGGTAAGTTTTGTTTATCTTAACAAAGAAAATTACAATGGAGATGGTAAATCGATTTTCCAATCCCTGGAGTTGCATGCCAAAGAAATATGAAGGTGAGATCTTCATGGAAGATGGGTTCATTGTCGAAAAATATTTGGGTGATGTGGATTTTATGAACGAATGAAATGAAATACATATATAAAAAGGAACATAAAGATACAATGAAAAATATAACTTCAATTCATTAATAACAAAGTATTCAATATTGTTTACATGTTGAACAAAAATAAGCTAGCTCAGGGGATTGTAACTTATCTCTAAGAAGAGATGTGGCAGCTACATGCCTTCTGAACTATGTTACAATGAGCCTCAAAGGCCTATTTATTATTGAGAAATAATATAAAAAATTAAACACCCAAAAATCTAACCCTAAGAGATGAAGCGCCAAAATTCACTCGGCATGTTGGGGTAAATTGGTACATGAACTTCCTTGGGCCATACCTTTGGAATACGATATTTGTTTGATGTGTATGATACATCATTAGAAATATATATCCGAGGACTACAACTTTTGACTACAAACCCTCTACAAAGGTTATCGATTTTCCTATTTTCCAAAAAAAACGTCGTTTAGGGCCTCAAAACAAGTGACATTCAAATATTATACCAACAAACAATATTATATAACCTAAGACATTAATGTATATAGATAAGTATCACTAATACATGTAGGGAATTGATACAATCTTTAAACTGGTCTTTGTGTGTTGTTGGGAGACAACCCCATTACCCAACACCTTGCTCTATGCCAAAAAATGAACATAGAAACAACTCCCATAAATCCAATCCACACTACCATCCCTAATGTTGTCAAATATATTTCTTCATTTACATATCTCAACCATCTTATCTTAACATTATTGCCACTACCATTGTCTTTTGTCACTATTTTATTTGAATTCACATTTTGCTTGCATGGTGGTAGAGCAGGGCCACATAGCTTATTAGATGAAATATTTAGAGAAGCTAATAGTGATAATTTATAGAGTTCTTGAGGAATTTCTCCATATAATTTATTTTTGGCAAAGTTCAACTCTTCTAGAGTAGATATGTCACCAAGACCTACACGTATTTTCCCTTCCAATTGGTTCCAATATAAATTTAACAATCGCAAGTTATTCAAACTTGCTATGCTTATAGGGATTTCTCTAGTAAGATGATTCATAGACAAATCAAATGTCTTGTTTGTTTTCCACACATATGGAATACTATACTTGATCCCTTTTATGTCCCTTTCCATTTCATATTCATACTTGAACCCTTGTGAATATTTTTTTATTGCAAATCCCTTGATTCTATCAAGATCACAATTGCTATTTCTCCACTAAATGTTTTGTGAGATAAATCCAACACAAACAACTTGGAGAGACTTGTAATCCAGTGAGGAATAGTACCTTCAAGGTTATTATAACCAATATTTAGAACTTGCAAGTCACCAAAATTTGCAAGGGAGGAAGCACACCTCTAAACCCATTGTGTCTTAAATTTAGCACCAAAAGTTTGGTGCAATTGGCCAATGATGAGGGCAAAGTCCGAGTAAAGTTGTTAGAATAAGCAGAGAAAACAATTAAATAAGTCCAATTATAGATGCCATCAATAGTAATGGATACCTCTAATTTGTTTTGTGATAGATCTAATTCTTGAAGTGAAATTAAACCATTGATATTGTTATGAATACTCCTGAAAAAACTATTATTATATATGTAAAGTATACAAAGGGCTTTTAATTGACCTAAGCTATATGGAATTCGATCAGTCAATTTGTTTGAATAAAAAAATAAATATTCCAATGATTGAATTTTTCCTATTGTATTTGGAATTACCTTGTCAACCTATTGTTTGAGAGTAAAAGGTATTTAAGTTTTCTTAAATTTCCTATTGTACATGGAATTATCTCGGTCAAACTATTGTGAGAAAGTAAAAGGTATTCAAGTTTTCTTAAATTTCCTATTGTACTTGGAATTACCCATGTCAAATAATTGTTATCGAAGATAAGGCAGTCAATGTCATGTCCCTTCTCAAACCCATTTGTAACACGGTGCTACTACACAATTTTGGCAGCGATTTTGGTTTAAGAGGAGAACCCCACACACAGAAACTTAGGAACTATAGGCAGTGCGAATTATTTTTTACAACTAGTGGAATGTGGAGGCCACCCATGCATAATTTGAATTTGGCCAAGGAGGACATTGGAGCGAATTTGAAGTGGAAGGAGGGGCCCACAAGAGGCTAAGGGAGCCCAAGGTGATAAAAGGGGAGGGAGTTCTCATTTTCGAGCATCCTTATTATTCTGACAAACAAACTAATTTTGTACACTCTACTGTTCAACGACTCTACCGGTTGTTTAGCCACGAGTCTTCTGCAGGGAAGATTCAACCTCTTCTTCGGGGGACCATCCATGCCCGCCCTATGGAGGTTGTTACACAAGAGTTTTCAGGGAGTCTGGTACAGTCACACACTTCAGTGATCAGCACAGGGAGGAACTGTGTATTCTTGGGCAGGCAGAGAACAAGCAGGAAGGGTTAGAAATCAGCGAGGGGATTCACACCTTGCTGGGAGAGTCAGGAATAGACCAACAAAGGGTTTCACAGCTTTCTGGGACAGCCGAGAGTTGAGGAGGCAGCATAGAAAGGGCAACTCCGCTAGACTAGTAGCCAACTAGACCAGCGCAACAGTCAACGCAAAGGCCACTGTAGTAGCAAACTCGTGGTGCTGTGAAAGCAGTGATCTGGACCAAGGGCCATCTGGGAAGTTTAGAGTTAGTTAGTATAGGTGGACCTAGCATTCCAGGGGTATTTTTAGAGGGCTTGGCAAGCTATTTCCTACGAGTTGAATTTGGTTGTAGTAGCCAGGGAGAGGCTCCAAGGAGGCTGCAAATCCAAAGTCAAAACCAGAGAAATTCCCTTCTCGGTTTTCTGGAGTTTTTGACAAGGATCCAAAATCTAAAGTTTCATAATTTTCGGAGCAACGGAGGTAGGGTTTTAAGTCGTATCTTTGCAACAGGTAGTGTAGAATTGCTCGAGATTGAATAGTACCTTTGGGGGTCGATTTTGGGAAGTCCAAATTGGGCCAAACAATTTATGGGTTTTGTGGGTTTTGGCCAAGGAGTTTGGGGTTAAAATCATATAAATTTTTGGACAGTTTCAGTGCACCTTCCATCCATTTGAACTTCAGCAAAGAAATAGCTTCTGGGCAACATAGTGCATATTGGTGCAATAGCTCGGCAGCCTTTAGCTCAACCATTTTCCTACTAGTTTTTGGTCCCCTACTTGTCCTTTTAGACAAACCCAGGTGCACCATTCCATCATCTATTATATTTGACTTGCTTAAATATAATAAAATGGCTTAGAAGTTCTCCATTTGCAGCTTCTATATGGGTGTTCGTTGAATATTTTGTTTTTGTAATTTGTTGCATGTATTATTTGCTTGTTATCAGTTGTATACCTATTAAGCATCATTACAATGGTATCAAAGCGTGACCTTGGCCTACCTATGTGAAATTAGCCTAAAGATCATGGAAGATTTGGGTATGAGTGCACAGTGATGGGTGAAACCAAAGACAAATCCATGGCTCAAGGGAAATCGAGTATGCAGAATTTCTGGGTTAGAATTCATTGGGATGATGAGAGGTTGGCCCTGTTGAGGAGGGTAATAGACCAAACCCATCCTCACCCTTACAACAAAGATGTTAGAGGTGAGAAGGTCATGGGGGTGCAGCCATCTGCATCATGTGGGGAAATTCGACCAGATCAGGGCACGAGATCTCCTAAAAAGGAGTAGACAAGACAAAGACGATTAGAGGGTGGGACCAAGGGGCGCTTTTGCTGGAGGAGACCTAGCTTTAGATATTAGGAGCCTAAGGAGGAGGTTGAGCATGATACTGAGAGCCCACAGGATGGTGAGGAGAACATCGATATACCTGGTGTGGTGCAGGAGTCACCTTTATTAGAGACCTCTTTGATAGCCCCAGTTGACACCCTGGTGGAGAGGATAGAGCTTACTCACATAAAACCATTTCTTGAGGGGGTGCCATCCTTGGACAAGATACCAACAGTTGCTGAGGTATCTAGAGCCGTGATTGAGTTTACAGGTGATAGATGCCCACGACAGTTCCATCAGTTTCAAGTCGACCTTCGAGCATTAAAAAGGAAGTCCACGTTAGTGTGAGAGGTGATTTTGGAATAGAACAAGGAGTTGGAGGGCATGAGAGGAGTTTGTGTCGAGTCCACGACCAAATTGACCCACATTGGGGAGAAGTTGGATTCCCTACTGGTGTAGCTAGAGTGCACGTTGGAGTGTGAGAGCAGCCCTCTTCGGACATACATAAACGACGTTGGTAGCACTGTTAGGTTACCATGGCCCATTGGACAAAGGGAGACAGAGCTACCTAGTCAGATTGTATGTATTGACCAGGATAGCGAGACGAGATGACCTGAGTTGCACAGGGTGCAACACCCTCATTGTGGGGTTGTTCTATGTGCAGGAGTTCGTGCATTCGATCCCTCTGTTAGGGTTAGGTGCGAGATATTCTGAGTTAGTACCTGGTGGAGTGGACTATGGAGATGGTAGTGGACCCAAGTGGAGCTCAGCAGGAATTTCCAGGCACTCAGGATGTTGGAAGCCCCGACTGGCATTGGGATCCGGAGGGACTACATATCATTTCCCATATATGTTGGTTGACTACAATCGAGATGATGCAATTGACCTAGCAGTTGAGCATGCACTTTCGCTAGGGCAGTCTCGGTCAGCACCAGTGGCCGACCAGTTTATGGACAAACTCTTTTGGTTTTCTTGGTATGGCATTTGTACACATGATCACTGGGTGATCAACATACTTTGGTAGGAATTTGTCGAAGGAGGTGCCACTGGCAGGCCACTAGACGATGCCTTGCATGGCGCTGGGGGTTCTTCACTTTTGTGCAGGGCAGAAAGGATGTAGAGGGCATCACTGCTGACACATAGCGAGAGTAACTTCTTGGATCCCTCAAGGGGATTTGGAGGGAAGATCCATTCATTGAAAGGGATAATGATGCGATGGTGGAGGTGATGATATTGATCAGGTTTGGCCAGACATGTACAATAATAGCTCTAGGCCATCATATCCAGGGATGTGTGGGAGCATATAGCGTTGAGCAGTGGTCTACAGGTGGGCATGGAGATGCATGGTGGTGTGTTCAAGTGTGTTGCACTGAAATTGTAGAGTGGGAGTGCCTCACATCATCATGAGTACATGCGAGGAGTGATAGGTGCTATGGCGAAAGGTAGGAAGTAGGACGATACAATATGGCATAGCTACAATCGAGGGTATCTCGCAGTGTACAGGGGTAGGCTGCAGTGTACAGTGGCATGTCCAGGAACACTGGGATGATCGGTGATATGTAGAGGCGTATGGTGTTGCACAAAATGTTCTTGGAGCGCTGCCTCTAGGGACACCCATGGACGGAGATACCAGGCATACCTTTAGGTGTAGTTCACCCAGGATTGATGAGGACACAGATGAGCAATAATTGATGGTATCCGAGGAGACTCACACCTCTAACCCTCTTCTACGTCACTTACATGAATGGATGATCTAGTTGTTGTGCTTTGACACTTTGGGCACGAGCAATAGGGGGCAGAAAGCTCACCCAAGATATCTGGATGACACTTGGTGCGATAGAGGGGAGACTTCTCAGCAAGACCATCGAGTCATTGTGCAAGTTGACAGTGACATGTCAACAGATGAGGTGATAATCGATAGGGATGGCTTATCATTCATCACTGATCTTATACCTAGGGAGCTGGTCATGGGGGAGACATGTTTCACTCTTTCCACAGGGCATGTCTAGACCATGCATGAGTAGAGGGTACCGAATGCTACTAAGATAGTTATCCCTCATGTATCTAGGATCCCGACATTGTATCGACATATTCTACAGGGGGTGGGTAGCCGAACCAGTGGCAATGGTTGGCAGGAGCAGGATGGATCCACACACTAAGTCCATTATGCATATCAGATACCCATCTATTGGTTTCATTTAGGGGGTAGCTACTTGGCACACGTGGTTTCTAGTGGTCATCAGTACTACACAGTGGCAGGCACCGGACAGTTTAGCATGCCTCAGATTATTTCATGATGTATGGAGCCTATATATGGGTGGCATGCATGGACTATACATGAGGGTCAAAGGGATTCCATTGGTTGTCAGGGCTATGATGCAACAAGTCTGCCTATGGTATGCAGGGATTCAGTTGATCGATAGATCACTCATGATGAGCGGAGTCATGGCAGAGAGTGATATAGTATGTTCTTGGGATGACACATGGGGGTTCACAGAGGGTTTCATCATATGGGGAGGAAGACATTCTCTATTGTTGCATAGGTTCAGAGTTAGATTTGGATGGGTAGGCCTTGATGCCATGGAGATGCCCAGGAAGGATGTGCCTCGCATCTTTCAGTATTCCACCATCGAGCTCCAGGAGAGTAGGATACTGTTTGTGCATGATGGGGAGTATGACATAGTCCGAGTAGTGTAGCATCAACATGGTGGCACCACTCCGAGACTAGCAAGGAACTGGGGTGTCACAACCCCTCACAGCTCAATAACCTTTAGGGATGCGCCAGATACTGCAAGGGGAGATCATAGAGATCTTCCATTTGGATTTAGCGATTTACTGATGGAGCAAGGGACTTCTGGTACTTGCACTGGGCAGGATAGTGAGTGGAGCGAGGGGAGCTTCATGTTGGATAGGATGGCTTGGGATCCTGGTATTGAAAGATTCCTCCATATCAGGACAATGTTGAGGCCAAGGATGATCTAGTGGCACATATGTGACCCTGGCACATGTTACAGTGATAGTGGGGAGCAACAATTAGAGAGGATGCTCGTTCAGTCATTGCTTGAGGACAAGTGATTTTTGGGGTGTTGGAAGAACTTGCTAGATGAGGATGCCACCTAGGAGGGTGAGCCAATATTGGAACACCCAACTTTGAGGTTGCTTGTGGGCAAGCAACATTTGGGAGGGGAGGACTGCCATGTCCCTTCTCAAACCCATTTGTAACAGAGTGCTGCTACACAATTATGGCAGCAATTTTGTTTTAAGAGGAGAATCCCACACGGAGAAACTTAGGAACTATAGGCAGTTCGAATTATTTTTGGTAGCTAGTGGAATGTGGAGGCCACCCATGCATAATTTGAATTTGGCCAAGGAGGACGTTGGAGGGAATTAGATTTAGTGGAAGGAGGGGCCCACAAGAGGCTAAGGGAGCTCAAGGTGATAAAAGGGGATGGAGCTCTCATTTTCGAGCATTCTGATTATTTTGACAAACAAACTCATTTTGTACGCTCTACTATTTAGCAAGTCTACCGGATGTTTAGACATGAGTCTTCTTCAGGGGACCATCCATGCCCACCCTAGGGAGGCTATTACACAAAAGTTTCTAGGGAGTCTAGTACAGTCACACACTTCAGTCATCAGTGCAGGGAGGAACTGCGTATTCCTGGGTAGTAGAGAATAGGTAGGAAGGGTTAGAAATTAGCAAGGAGGATTCACAGCTCACTGGGAGAGTCAGGAATAGATCAATAAAGGGATTCACAGCTTGCTAGGAGAGTTCGGAGTTGAGGAGGCAGCGTAGAAAGGGCAACTCTGCTAGAGTAGTAGCCAACTAAACCAGCGCAGAGGCCATTGTAGCAGTAAACTCGTGGTGCTGGGAGTGCAGTCATCTAGACGAAGGGTCATTCGGGAAGCAAGGAGTTATTCAGTATAGGTGGACCCAGCATTCTAGGGATATCTTCAGAGGGCTTGGCAAGCTATTTCTTGCAAGTTGAATTTCATTGTAGTAGTTGGGGAGAGGCTCCAAGGAGGCCGAAAATCCAAAGTCAAAACCAGAGAAATTATTTTCTGGGTTTTTGACAGGGATCCCAAATCTAAAGTTTCATAATTTTATGAGCAATAGAGGTGGGGTTTTAAGTCATATATTTGCAGCAGGCAGTGTAAACTTGCTAGGGATTGAATAGTACCTTTGGGGGTCAATTTTGGGAAGTCCAAATCGGGCCAAACCATTTCTGGGTTTTTGTGGGATTTGGCCAAGAAGTCCGGGTTTAAAAGCAAAAAAAATTATGGGCAGTTTCAATGCACCTTCCATCCATTCCAACTTCATCAAAGCAATGGTTTTTGGGTAGCTCAGTGCAGATTGGTGCAACAGCTAGGCAACCTTCAGCTCACCCATTTTCCTACCTGGGCTTGGTCCTTATTGTCATTTTAGACAAGCCTAGCTGCACCATTCCATCATCTATTGTATTTGACTTGCATAAATATAATAAAATGGCTTAGAAGCTCCATTTGCAGCTTTTATATGGGTGTTTGTTGAATATTTTGTTTTTGTAATTCGATGTATGTATTATTTGCTTGTTATCACTTGTATTCCTATTGATGATCATTAGATTCAAGTTTTCTTAAATTGGTAATAGCTGCATAAATTTGCCCAATTAATTTAATTAAAGCCAAATTTAGATAAGTGAGTAAAAAGCATTTTCTTATAAAACTTAGAATTGTCCCTCTCAAACGGTTAACCCAAAGAAATATATATGATAATTAATTCAAATTTTGGAGGATTATAGGAATAATACCACTTAACGTATTCTCATTAATAGGTAAAGTGCTTGATTTGTTCAAACTAGCCACGGTTACAAAAATGTTATCCGTGAGCATATTTGAAGACAAATATAAATAGTTTAGTTTGGCCAAGTTGGCAATCCCTTTGAGGTACCTTACTGAGTTTGATGTCGTAAAGACCTAATTCGGTCAACATGGTAAAATCAAGATTAAGAATTAGAGACGAGAGGGTAGACGGAATATTTCCAAAGAAATAGAACTGGAAAAATTCAGGCTTGAAATGGATGGATGTGTAGGTGTGTTAGATTATCCCGTGAATGTGGTGTGAATGTGGTATATGACGTGAAAATTTGTTGTATTTTCTAAGCTAGATTATACTTAATATATATTAATATAATTAATTAATTAACTAATTATTTCTTATTTCTTATTAAAAGTTTCAAAACTTAAAATAATTATATTTATATTTATTAAATATACTTATATTTTAAAGTGTTATATAAATAAAATAAAATAATGAAAAATTGTTTTAAATATTTGTAAATAGATAATTTTAGCTCTTAAATATACATTTATTTATTCAATATAAAGAATCAACGGTTAACAAAAACAATTGTAATTTTTTTTATTATTATAAATTTTAAGAGAAGTATTGTAAATTTAAATATTTTATTTTACTTTTTTTTTTTTCTAGTGAGAAACTTCTTGAAATAGAGTTGTAGAAGTGTATTAATTAATATAACTAAGTTTTTAACAAATTATCTAAAAAAATCTTAATTTATATTTTTAATTTCTTATTTTCCAAGAGAAATAAAAAATTTATCTTTATGTATAACTGTCTTACAAAATTTACCTCTATTAGCATCTTTATTTTTCTCTCACTCTCCCATTCTACTGGTGAAAGTAAAAAATACATTGAAATTTCATGATACGGCAATGCTTTCTTTATCCACATAAATTCTCATTTCTTAGCCTTACTTATGTCCAATCAATACAAATAACAATATGATAATGTTCTCTTTATAAAAAAAAAAATCTAATTTCTTAGCCCCACCTAAGTCAAGTCAATACAAATACCTCACATGCTTTATTAATTAATACAACTATTTTTATAATAAAATATGGAAAATTTCTCTACTTATTTTTTTAATCTCCCTATTTTCCAAATGGAATCAAACATTTCTCTTTTATCATAATTGGCCAACAAATTCTATCTTTATCAACATATTCATTATTTTCTCATTCTCCCAATCCAACTCATAAAGTTAAAAAATACATTGAAATTCCATGATATGATGATGTTCTTTTTATCAACAAAATTTCTCATTTTCTAGATTCACTTAAATCAAGAGAATACAAATAATCCATAAAATTAGAAAATACATTGAAATTTCATAATATCATGATCTTCTTTTTATAAAAAAAAAATTCTTATTTTCTAACCCCACTTAAGTCAAGTCAATAGAAATAACCCTCAAAGTTACAAAACACATTGAAATTGTTATTTCTCATGTCTATCATACCTCCATTTCTAAGTAATAAATTTTTTTGTTTATATATAAGGTTTAAACGTACTCGTGGTTACCTTTTGGATTATATTTACCATTCGCCTATGGTTAGTCACCTCATGTCACTAGATGCATACCACTTAACATACGGAAATGGTTTGATTTATGTGTTGATATACTGTTTAGATTTTATTGAAATCTGTGTATGGCTTCACGCATGTTATCCACACAGCATTCGGTCAGGAGGTAAATTTTCGTTTTCCTCTCGCCATTACATGGCATTCCTTATCCACTACCGTGTGTATTAATTCCTGCCCTGCTCCATGTTGTACAAGTCCGGTAGGCTGTCCAATCTCTCATATTGCATGGTATTCCTTGCCTCATCTACGGTGGAGAACGCCCCTTGCTATCCAACGGTGGCAGACTTTCACGAGCTGCCGACCTAATCTATCGGTTGCTTTGGGTGACGGGCTCATTTGGTTAGGCAATTCTCTCTGCAGGCCTACTCTAGCTCAGCCCATGCATTCAGTCCCAGAGAGCCCAACTTGTAGACCTTGCTCGAATGCTGGTGGATTCGTCACCAAACCCTTCAAGTAATCAAACGAACAGAGTCATGTTCCTTCTGCATCCTTTTGGCTATAGGCTCCTTCATTTTACTGAAGAATTCTTGTTTTTGCACATGTATCATGCATCTACAGGTTGGTTCAGCAATGGAGGAATTCTACAGCATAGAAACGAGTGTTGTTCATTCGTTGGCCATAGTTTTCCTTTAGTGGGTAAGTTTCTTTGGCCAAGAACGAGGATAATTTCTTTGAATTTTTATTGCATCTTGCATTACTTCCACTGTTGTCTAACTTGTGTTGCGTGGGTTTCTCTCTTATAGGTTGGGTGTGTGTCCCTCACACGGTGGCCTAGACACGACTAAGGGAAACCCCACCTTCATCCTGTCTAGAGTTCCAAGTATGGGGAAACCTACTGGTCGTGGCCTAGTCTGTTTGCTTCAGAGGTTCTCTTATGTTTAAAGAAGGGTAACCCTTCTGGTCACTTTCGTACTTTGATGGACAAGGGAGTGGAGGGTATTTTCGACCCCTCGAGGCTCCAGATTCAATTGAAATGACTTATGTAATTTAGATACTAGAGTTTGGGTGTCTGACTACAGTTTCTCTTCTCAGAGCATTGTGATTGTATATACACTTTAATGCACACCTGTGTTCATTTTGCTCACGGCATGTTAATCCTCTTGCCTACTGGACTGTAATTATTGTGAAGATCTATTGCTTTTATGGACAGGGTAGTCTCCTTGTTTATGCTTGTTAAAAAGATTACATCACCTGGCTTTTTTGTACAGGAGATATATATATATTATATTTATATATATTATATTATATATATATATATATTATTATATATATATATATATATAATCCATGGTCTCGCACAACGTTTTCTTATGTCACGCTCTTTGTTTAAGATGCAAATACATGTACAGTTTATATAGTGTTCTATATATTTGACTTGTGGTTGGTCTTGTTCCATATGCATGCATCTTTCCATGTCGAGAGGGTCTAAACCCTACACCTCAATCACAGTTTTTAGCTTCTTTCTCATTAGCTCCTGTTTGCTACTAAGTTTTTAACTTTGTTTGATGTGGAAGAGTTAAACACGGAAGGATAGTAACCCTACCCAACCTATTTGCTCCATCATGCTCAATACCCAGATTTTCTGTTGGGTTTTTCCACCGTTTAGATATTGCTCATGGTGTGGGTCCCCTACCGTGTCATATTGTTTTCTAACCCTACCTTCTACAGGGAAAAACATTCTTACATCAACTTAAATCACAACCTATAATAGTCTCTACTTAGATTGGTTTTTTCATGGTTGATACAGCTCGCGGCATGGCAACCGATGGCTCTCTCTCTCTCTCTCTCTCTCTCTCTCTCCTCTCTCTCTCTCTCTCTCTATATATATATATATATATATATATATATATATATATATTATATATATATATATATATAAGATATGTCTTTTTAAAAAGAATAGGCTCAATCCAAAGGTTGCAAGCCACTAGAGAATAATACTGGTCTTTATTCGATTCTGTACACTTTCCTATATTCGGGTCTGCCTATGCATTGCACAGTGTTTTTCACATTTTGTTTATTAATGTTCCCTTAAGCAGCTGGCCTAATTTTCATTGTCTTCCTAAGGGTTTCACTTTCTTTAATTCTCTTTCACTTGAAACTAGTTATTACATGTGGTATGATCCCTCACAACAAATTCATTCTGGAAACCCTTACCAAATACTGTTAACGCCCAAATTACCAACATGTTTTAGTTTCAAATCTAAGGAAAGAAAATTATCTAAACAGAAAAGGTTTACTGTAAAGTTCTGAGTTTGACCCCCTTCTTGACAACTTACTACCACTACTACCTGGATAATAATTTATATAGAGAACTACCTGGCCTCCCTATTTTCTTTTTCTTTCTTTCTTTTTACTCTTTCATACTTCTCTAAAGAACTGCAACCTACAGAAATTAAACATTTTTTTTTCTTTGTTTCAAGTTAGGGCCACATACTTGTGTCACCTCCTATAAATGCACTATCTTTTTCTGTTCCGAGATAAGGTCACCTCTGCTCTTTGCAGCTAGTCATCCACCCGACCATGAGACTGTCTTTCGAGACCAGTCTCCCCCCTAGCTTGCTCAAAGACTACAGTCTTTGCTAGTTGCACGCGTTCTATGCCCTTACCGTCTGATCCTCACTAGATGTGGTAAGCCCTCTTCCCTTTTCCTACTACCTGTCCTCTACAGCACAATCATTCTTCCCTCTTCCCCCTCCTTTTCCTGGAAACCATTCCACGGTTGGGGGAAAGGGCGATTAGGGTTTTGCAACTATTTTTTTTATATGTATTAACTTCTCTCCTCAAAAGTTACATGGTATCCCTGTTACTAGGAAATCATCTTTTCATCTCCATTTATTAAAGAAGAAAAAAATATAAATTTATACAACAAGTAATATTCTTTTTTTTTTCTTAACTGTTGTAAATAAAATATTTACAATAGTCTAGGGATATGACATCTCCCCTTCCTGAAATTAGACATTGTCTCGATGTCCTTCGATTATAAGCAGCCCTAGGTAAGCCTGTTTCATGAGTTCTTCATCCTCCCAAGTGGCCTCATCAGGCCCAAAGTGTTGCCACTGCACTTTAACTTGGGTAATATCCTGCTTCTGCAGTGTGACTTCTCTCCGGTCGAGGATGCTCAGTGGTTCAACCCGGATTTCTCCTTCCGGTTCTACCTGCAACATGCAACATCCTAAGTCAGTTTTCTTTTAAGAGAAAACAATTAGATTGATCTATCGGAGATAATTCTCACCTGAATATCCTACCAATTAATCACATGTTTAGGATCATAAACATATTTTTTTAACACAGAGACATGAAAGACATTGTGGACTCGTATGTGACTAGGAAGAGCGAGATGGTAAGCCATCGGCCCAATTCTTTCCAAGATCTGGAATGGTCCACAGTATTGAGGTGCCAACTTAGCACACCCTCCACTATAATGTGCTCTTTTTTGCTCGAATTCTCACATACACATGATCACCGACTTGATACTCCTTAAACCTCCTTTTCAAGTCAACGAAGTTCTTTTGCCTATCCTAAGTTGCCTTCAGATTAGAATGCACCTTTTTAACCAGTTCCTCCATCTCCTTAACAGAAATTTTCTTCCCATAAGGTAATGTCGCCACATTTTCAGGGCATGAATCATAACTGCCAACTCTAGATCGTAAGTAGAATATTTCTACTCATGCTCTTTTAACTTCCTTGATTCGTATGCTATCACTTTTCCTTCCTGCATTAGCACACCTCCTACCCCTTCCTTACTTGCGTGAGTGCACACCACATAATCTTTACTAGGATTGGCTATACTTAGAATGGGTGCCGTGGTGAGTAAGTATTTGAGTTGTTCAAAACTTCTTTGACATTCAGGGGTCCACCTGAAGGTTCTTCCCTTTTTCTGTAAGGATGTGATTGGATAAGCTACTTTTGAAAATCCCTCTACAAACCATCTGTAATAGCCTGCTAATCCCATGAAAGATCGGATGTCCGCCACATCTTTGGGTATCGGCCATTCCATAATGGTCCTTATCTTTTCAGGATCCACTGCGATCCCATCTTTAGTGATGATATGCACCAAATATTGTATCTTCTCTTTAAAGAATTCACATTTACTGAACTTAACGTATAATTGGTGTTCTCAGAGAGTTTGCAATACTAACCTGAGGTGCTTCTGATGCTCCTCCATAGTTCGAGAGTAAATCAATATATCGTCAACAAAGATCAGCAAAAATTTATCCAAATACCAATGAAACACATTGTTCATTAGACACATAAAGGTGGCGGGGGCATTGGTCAACCCGAAGGGTAACACCACAAACTCATAGTGGCCATACCAAGTTCTAAAAGTTGTCTTAGCTATGTCTTCTCTTTAATCTGGATTTGGTGATACCTTGATCACAAATCAATCTTTGAGAAAATTGTTGCTCCTCTCACCTGGTCAAACGGTTCATCAATGTGGGGTAGGGGGTACTTGTTTTTAATTGTCAATTTGTTTAATTGACGGTAGTCCATACACATGCGGAGGGTCCCATCCCTTTTCTTAACAAACAATATGGGGGCTCCCCAAGGGGACACATTGGGGCGAATGTACTTTTTGTCCAACAGCTGTTGTAATTGCATCTTCAGCTCTGTCAATTCTGGTAAGCTCATTCTGTAGGGTGCTCGAGGGACTAAGGCTGCTCTTGGCACCAATTTGATGGTAAAATCTATGTCTCTTTTGGGTGGCAGTCCAGGAATCTCTTCCAGGAACACATAGGCAAATTCTTGTATCACAGGAATATTCTCCAATGTGGCTGTTTTATCTTTTGAACTGGCATATCCCACTTGGATGGCATAAATCTGACATCCTTTTCTAATGCATTTTGCTAACTGTGTGGTAGTTATGGGCCGAATCTGCACTAGCCGCTTAATCCCCTGTATCTCTTGTTTTATTCCAAGCTCGTCCTTATAACTGATAGTCTTGGTTTTACAATTTATTATGGACCAGTGTTTTTCTAACCAGTCCATACCAAACAATATATCATAAGCCAAGGGGAAGCACATTTAAATCTATTGTAACTGACTATCCTGCTATTTCTAAAGGGCAATTTTTAACCTTAGCCATTACCCGTCTTTTTGCCCCTGTTGCCAACTGAACTAGCCAAGGGTCTTCAACTTAACAGGTTGCAACTTACAATGCTCCACAATTCTAGGACTAATATAACTTAATGTTGCACCAGGGTCAATTAAAACAGTTAGAGTTTACCTTCAAATTCCACCATGGTCGGCTGGTACTCCGCCTAGCGATCTTCCAAAGTGGCATTAATCTTTGGCAGACTCTGTCCTACATTGCTAACTGTAGAGGCTTCGTAGACCTGGGAAACCTGTTCGGCTCCTTTTCGCTGGGGATAGTTTTTCACGTAATGGGGTCCACCATAGCCCCAACATTGCACTGGGGGCCTTGTTGTCCCTTCGTTGTCTATTTTCCCAGGTTGATCATTGGTTCTGGACTCATTGGGGGGCTTTAATCGGAGCGAATTCTTCTGTGAGTGTTTGCTAATTTGCCCTTTGGCGAATCCTTTGTTACCTCCATTGCGATTACCTCTAGTACTTCCAGCTAGCTTGTTGCTTTTCTTATCGACCCATCTCTTACCCAGAATCTCTCCCTTCTGCTTGCTCTGCTGGTAGCAAATTCGGGCTTTGCGTATAGCCTCGTCCACCGTCTTTGGGTTGTCAAATTCAATTCTTTCCCTCATACTCAAGGGTAAACTATTCACAAACCTTTGTAGTTTAGCTTTTTCTTCCCGTATATATGGCACATAACGGAGTAAGGAAGTAAAACAAGTGATAAATTCGTACATAGTTTTCTGCCCCAAACGCAGGTCATGAAATTCCCTTGCCTTCTCATCATAGAAGCACTTAGTCAGGTACCTTTCCTTAAATTATCTTTGAAATTTCTCCCAGGTGATATTCTGTTCGCTTACTCCTCTTACCATCTTAATCTCTTCCCACCAGAAGGTGGCCTTTCCTTGTAATTGGAAAATGGCCAACTGTGCCTTGAGGTTGTGATCGTATTCATATAGCTGGAAGTATTTGTTCATATTAGTCAACCAGGCCTCAGCTGCTTCCTCATGTTCTCCATCAAAGTGTGGTGGCTTGATTTTACGGAACTCCCCTTGCAACTCTTTCTGTTGCCTTTTGGATGTCTACTGTTCGGAAGCATTATCCGAGTGTTCCTCCTCCCTTCCTTCTAACTCTTCAGGTTCTGTGTGGTGATTTTGTTCTCCTGACATTCTTTGTTGCTCAGCACTGGGATTTGGTGGCTGTTGATTCTATTTGTCGAATAGGCTTTTTATGATCCTCTCTTGTTCCATAGTTAACCTTGCATTATCTTCCCGTAATTGGGCCATTTCATTTTTCAGCTCTTGTATTGTCTCCAAAATTGCCAGATTGGTATTATGCATCTCCTCTCCCAAATGTACCCATAATTCGGGGCTATTTCCAGGACCCGCTGCAGGTCCCTTACCCGCCACAAACCTGTGTGATGCACTGTCTGTTCTCCTCACATTGTCAGTCCTCTGTTTTCCTGTGCTTACCACACGACAAGTAACAGTGGAAAAGTAATCACATTATCTGTTTCTTTAATTACGCAATAGAGATGAAATAAGTTGTATATACACAATCCATTGACAGTTTTTAGTTCCTAGAGGCCATATTTTTTGTAACTTGGCTCTGATACTACTTGTCACACCTCCATTTCTAAGTAATATTTTTTTTTGTTTATATATAAGGTTTAAATGTACTCGTGGTTACCTTTTGGATTATATTTACCATTCGCCTTAGTCACCTCATGTCACTAGATGCATACCACTTAACGTACGACAATGGTTTGATTTATGTGCTGATATACTGTTTAGATTTTATTTAAATCTCTGTATGGATTCACGCATGTTATCCACACGGCATTCAGTCAGGAGGTAACTTTTCGTTTTCCTCTCACCATTACATGGCATTCCTTATCCGCTACTATGTGTATTAATTCCTGCCCTGCTCTGTGTTGTACGCGGCTAGTAGGCTATCCAATCTCTCATCTTGCATGGTATTCCTCACCTCATCTATAGTGGAGAATGACCCTTGCTATCCAACGGTGGTAGACTTTCACGAGCTGCCGACCTAATCTATCGATTGCTTTGGGTGATGGGCTCATTTGGTTAGGCAACTCTCTCTGTGGGCCTACTCTGACTCAACCCATGCATTCAGTCCCAGAGAACCCAAATTATAGATCCTGCTCGAATGCCAGTGGATTCGTCACCAAACCCTTCAGGTAATCAAACGAACAGATTCATGTTCCTTCTGCATCCTTTTGGCTATACACTCCTTTTTTTTACTGAAGAACTCATGTTTTTGCACATGTATCACGCATCTGCAGGTTGGTTCAACAATGGAAGCATGCTACAACACATATAATGAGTGATGTTCATTCGTTGGCCGAAGTTTTCCTTTAGGGGGTAAGTTTCATTGGCCAAGAACGAGGATAATTTCTTTGAATTTTTATTGCAGCTTGCATTACTTCCACCATTGTCTAAATTGTGTTGCGTGGGTTTCTCTCTTACAGGCCGAGTGCTTGTCCCTCACACGGTGGCCTAGACACGACTAAGGGAAACCCCACCTTCATCCTATCTAGAGTTCCAGGTATGGGGAAACCTACTGGTCGTGGCCTAGTCTATTTGCTTCAGAGGTTCTCTTATGTTTAAAGAAGGGTAACCCTTCTAGTCACTTTCATATTTTGATGAACAAGGGCATGGAGGGTATTTTTGACCCCTCCAAGCTCCAGTTTCCATTTAAATGACTTATGTAATTTAGATACTAGAGTTTGGGTGTCCGACTACAGTTTCTCTGCTCGGACCATTGTGATTGTATATAAACTTTAACGCACACCCGTGTTCATTTTTCTCATGGCATGTTAATCCTCTTGCCTACTAGACTGTAATTATTGTGAAGACCTATTGTTTTTTTGGACAGGGTAGTCTCCTTGTTTATGCTTGTTAAAAATATTACCACACCGCGGCTTTTCTGTACAGGAGATATATATATTTTTTATAATCCATGGTCTCGCACAGTGTTTTCTTATGTCACGCTCTTTGTTTAAGATGCAAATACATGTATAGTTTATATAGTGTTCTATATATTTGACTTGTGGTTGGTCTTGTTCCATAAGCATGCATCTTTCTGTATCGAGAGGGTCAAAACCCTACACCTCAATCACATTTTTTTGCTTCTTTCTCATTAGCTCCTGTTTGCTACTAAGTTCTTAACTTTGTATGATGTGGAAGAGTTAAATGTGGAAGGATAGTAACCCTACCCAACCTATTTGCTCCATCATGCTCAATACCCAGATATTCTTTTGGGTTTTTCCACCGTTTAGATATTGCTCATGGTGCGGGTCCCCTGCCGCGCCATACTGTTTTTTAACCCTACCTTCTACAGGGAAAAACATTCTTACAGCACCTTAAATGATAACCTGTAATAGTCTCTGCTTAGATTGGTTTTTTTCATGGTTGATACAGCTCACGGCAAGGTAACCGATGGCTTTCTATATATATATATATATATATATATATATATATATATATATATATGTCTTTTTAAAAGGAATAGGCTGAGTCCGAAGGTTGCAAGCCACCAGAGAATAACACTGGTCTTTATTCGATTCTGTACACTTTCCTATATTCAGGTCTGTCTATGCATTGCACAGTGTTTTTCACATTTTGTTCCCTTAAGCCGCTGACCTAATTTTCATTGTCTTCCTAAGGGTTTCACTTTCTTTCATTCTCTGTTGCTTGAAATTGGTTATTACATGTGGTCTGATTCCTCACAGCAAATTCATTCTGGCAACCCTTACCAAATATTGTTAATGTCCAAATTGCCAACATGTTTTAGTTTCAAATATGAGGAAAGAAAATTATCTAAACAGAGATGGTTAACTATAAAGTTCTGAGTTTCACCCCCTTCTTGACAACTTACTCCCACTACTACCTAGATAATAATTTATATAGAGAACCATCTAGCCTCCCTATTTTATTTTTCTTTCTTTTTTTGTACTCTTTCATACTTCTCTAAAGAACTGGAACCTACAGAATTTTTTTTTTTTCTTTGTTTCAAGTCAGGGCCACATACTTGTTTCACCTCCTGTAAATGCACTATCTTTTTCTGTTCTGAGATAAGGTCACCTCTACTCTCTGCAGCTAGTCATCCACCCAACCATGAGACTGTCTTTCGAGACCAGTCTCCCCCTAGCTTTCTCAAAGACTATAGTCTTTGCCAGTTGCACGCGCTCTGCACCCTTACCATCTAATCCTCACTAGATGTGGTAAGCCCTCTCCCCTTTTCCTACTGCCTGTCCTCTACAGCACAGTCTTTCTTCCCTCTTCCCCCTCCTTTTCCTAGAAACCATTCCACGGTTGGGGGAAAGGGTGGTTAGGGTTTTGCAACTGTTTTTCTTTTATATATATGTATTAACTTCTCTCCTCAGAAGTTACATGATATCCCTGTTACTAGGAAATCATCTTTTCATCTCCATTTACTGAAAAAAAAAAGGATATAAATTTATACAACAAGTAATATTCTTTTTTTTTCTTACTTGTGGAAAATAAAATATTTACAATAGTCTGGGGATATGACAATGTCGAAGCCCTAATTCAACCAAACGAATACAAATAACCCATAAAATTAGAAAATACATTGAATTTTCATGGTATAATAATGTTATTTTTATCAACAATTCTTTTCATTTTATAATCCTATTATTCAAGACAATATAAATAACGTATAAAATTAGAAAATACATTGAAATTTCACAATATAATGATGTTCTCTTTACCAATAAAACTTCTCATTTCCTAACCTCACTTAAAGTCCAACCAATACAAATAACCCATATAATTTTTACATAAAGTAATCATCTCTTTATCCAAAGATCCCCATTTCTTAAGCTCATTTAAGTCAATTAAAATGCATATAATAGTTTTCCTTTTTATTAATGAAAATTTCTATTGATTTATTTTCTTTTATATCTAATACAAAATAATAAGAATATTTCAAATTTCTTTGTTTTCTATTATTCTTAACTTTCCCAATTCCATCTCTATTTTTCATTTTTTTCCTTTATTTTTTCATAATTTTTAAAAGGAAATATTTTGGGTTTTAATAATATGATGATTTATTTTATATTTTTATATATATAATACTTATTTATAATTTTGAAAATACTATTAAGAATTTTTTTATACAACATTAATGAAATATATAAATTTTAATCATTGAAAATATCATTTACATATTCATTTTTTTTAATTAAAATTCACATATTAAATTAAAAAAATATTCTTAGTATACATACTTTTTAGTATAATATTAATATTTTTTCAAATTAATATAATATTAATATTTATAATTTTTAAAAAAATATTGTAATAAATTAAAAAAAAAAAGAAAATTTCAAAATATTACTTAAACATATATATATAATTATGGAAAAATCATTTACATATTTAATTTTTTATTTAAAATATTAAAAAGAAATTAGATATTAATAATATAAGATTTGAGAATGTAGTATCAAAATTCAAATTCATATAATGTGTTGTTATTTCTAAATAAATGTTTAGTACGTGTGAAACATATGATATTTCAAAAAATATTTATAGAGATAGATACTTTCATCTTGACTCTCGTTATCACCCAATACAACAATCTATCGTCCTTAACACTTTAGCCATTAGGGCCATTCAAAATTGTATGCCAAATTTTTGAAAAAGGAAATGTTTATTTAACTAAAGTCTTCTTATCTAATGGCTACAAAATCTTTCAAATAAAAAGAGACTTACATTCATCTATCAACCCCAAAACCTTCAAACCCTTGTCTAATTCCATAGCGATAGTCACCTTTACACCCAAGTGATCAATGTTTGCATCTCAATATACCTTACAAAAAAGAACATTAAGACTATCTTTAAACCTGACACCACCCTTTAACAATTATTCCTGTGTTAGGGACCGCTCTCATCCAATGCGTTCCTTAGGGTTTATCAAATTCCAAGTTCTTATGGAATAACCTACATTGGCCAAATAGGAAGATATTTTTAAAGAATATATAGTTGAAACCCAACACAATATGATCTCTAAATATTCCTTTGTTGATCAATCTAATAATATCAAACACTTTATTAACTTTGTGTTAGGTAGTTTAGTTAAAATTGACTCGGTATCAAACACTTTATTAACTTTGTGTTAGGTAGTTTAGTTAAAATTGACTAGGTCCAGTTACTGGTGGTTTTCATCTCTAGGTTTATGAAAACACATGGTATGGAACCATAGTATTCATGTGGAATATAATCTATTTAAAGGTATAAAGAATCCATGTCAATTTATCCTTGTGGCCATTTGGATCACAAGAAACAATGTCTTTAGACACCACCACTTCTCTCAATTTCGTGATCCTAACAATCAGTATTAGAGTTGTGATCAATGTTGTTGTTTGTTGATCAAATCATGGTTACGAATGACTAGAGTTATATGAGAAACACAAAGAAAACGTGAAGAAGAAAATTTCCCATGTTGGCAAGGAAGTTAAGATACACAAATATGGTCTAAATATTTATAAGAACACAATGTTAACGCTTGACCACGGGAGGAGATGATGTTCATGATTTGAAGGAGAGCTTTGTAACATATGTAACTCATGCATCATTGTGGCCACATGGAGGCACACATATTGGGACTTTCGGTGGTGGATTGAAGGTTGTGGATGTGGTCATGATGAAACCCTTAGAAAAATGTGATCGGCAGGCGTGGTTGTGTCTACAAGCATGAGAATGAGAACCCTGGAATGCAATGAATTAGGAGATGAAAAAGTAGAGTCTCCAAGACGTAGTGGGAAATAGGCAGCATTGTGCAGCAGTGCCATCACTTTTGTCATAAATGGGTTCAAGGTGAGAAAAGTAGTTGTCACGTGGATAATTAATTTCACGTGCAAAGTGAGATTATAATTTAGCTATAAGCGAGTGAGACACAACACACTAGCTGTAGTGAGATATGAATAGTCAGGTAACCTTTATGAGACTGAGTGAGTGATCCTACCAAATGGGAAGCATATACATGAGAATTGGAAATGTGGGGCTTACAACGCGTAAACGCAAGCCTCCTACAAGATGTGGAGAGATCCAAGGGAACAATCCAAACCTTGGAGAGATTGAGTGTCAATATTGTTGATGGTATGTAAAGGGGTTTGATGCTTCTAGCATATTCTTTAAATGTTGGGAAAAATTTACAGATGTGCATGAGTATGGAAATGGGAGCTTGTTTAAGCGTTGATCAATGAGAATTACCATGATGAAAATAAAACAAACTAAAGAGGTATTTTTTGTTGATCTTAACAAATAAAGTTACAATGGAGATCATAAATCGATTTTCCAATCCCTGGAGTTGCATGCGTAAGAAATATGAAGGTGAGATGTGGATAGAAGATGGGTTCATTGTTGAAAAATGTTTCGGTGATCCGAATTTTCTGAAGGAATGAATGAAGTATAGATATAAATAGGAACATAAAGATACAATGAAAAACATAACTTAAATTCATTAGTTACAAAGTATTGAATTTTTTTTACATGTAGAACGAAAATAAATTAGCTCGGACGATGGTAGCTTATCTCTAAGAAATGATGTGGCAGCTACGTGCCTTATGAAATGTGTTACAATGTGGCTTGAAGGCCTATTTATTGTTGAGAAAATATAGAAAATATAAAACATCCAAAACCATAACCATAGGAGTTGAAGCACTGAAAGTGAGTGGGCCCTGTTGGGGTGAATTGGTACATTAACTTCCTAGGGTTGTAACTTTAGAATACGATCTTCATTTGATGTGTATGATACTTCGTTAGAAAAATATATCTGAGGAATACAAATTTTGACTACAAACCCTTACCAAAGGTTAGGGATTTTTCCATTTTCCAAAAAAAATATCATCTAGGGCATCAAAATGGCTCTAGAAATTCAAGACCTGAAAAATTGCCAAAAATAGTAAATTGTGATACAATTAAGGAATTTGAAATAAAAAATGGTGGGGGTACATGTGGAATAGGAGGGTGGCAACCAATATCCACCTGGATCAATCCTACCCCCTTAGGAATAAATGGTCCCCGTTGTGTTGAGTGCCTCCATGAGATGAGGAAATTTATGTTAAACTTGGGCCCTGGGGACTCACTTCCCTTGGTGCAATAATTGGCAAGCTATGATAAACCAAAATAGTTGGATCTTATGCTTGTGGGTGTTCTTAATCTATGTGTCCAGGATCTGATCACTTGTGTCCTATTCCATGCAGTCTGGGTTTAGATCAGCTGGTGTGAGTTGTTCTGCATTGTCTTATGTGTCCAATAATGGTAGAAAGTATGGTCAAAGGTAGTCCACATTGAACACTGGGTGTAGGCCAAGGAATGGAGGAATGTTGAGCTCAAAAAAATTGTCTCACGTAGCCTTGGTGATGGTGTAAGGCCCATATCATAGTTGTATGAGCTTCTGATGGACTCTGGTAAGGTGTTATTTTTGTGTATGCAACCAAATTTTTTCGCCCACTTGAAACTTGTGTGGCAATCGATGTTAATCATGTCGCTGCTTGTACTTGCCTTTGGACTTATCCAATATGTCATGCACCTGATGGCGAATGTGTTGGATGCATTCAGTAAGCCAGGTTTCTTTATCAACCTCATAATGTTCATGTGTGGATTTATCCTGTGTAGTCACATGAGGCATGGCATCATCAATCAGACATAATCATGGGGGTCCAAGTGGAATAGGCCAATGGCCACCAATATCCACCAAGATCATTGGGGTTCGTCATTGAAAAAGTTGAAAAAAAATATATGTGATGTTAACGTAGAGTTGAAGCTTTGTGGGGATCTCATCCCTATAAGGAAAATGCTAGATATTTTGAAGGAAATAATTAATAAGGGAAAAAAAGGGTTGTGTATTTTGTAGGTATATGTGAAGAATTTAATGAAAGCTACATTAATAGCATGGAATCATGAACATGAAAGTAAGATCATATTTTTAGATCTCAATGGGTGAAATATAGTAAGAGAGAGGTGGTATGGACGAGAAAATAGAGATGGAGTAAATGTTTTTAAGTTTAATCAATGAGCTAACATGTGATAAGGACCCTAGTGGTGTGACAACACCAGTGGTGTGTGAAACCTTTAAGGTTAGTGGCACAAGTTATGAAATTTTTCCATAGGAAGATTTATTCATCATGGACGTTGTAATACATTTATTGTTCAAACATACATGTTTGTGTAGAAGCATGTGATGACTCAAGTTGTGGAAAGAACCACTTGGATAGGTATGAGGGTGGCAATTGTACTCATATCCTAGCTTGAAGTTGGTTGTGTTAATACCTTAAGACTTTGATCATGCATACATGTAGTGTAGTGGCACGTGGAGTTATCAAGTTGTGGAATGGACCACTTAGATAGGTACCAAGGTGGAAGCTGTATTGGTGTCCTAATTTGAGGGGATGAATGTGAGAATGTGAGATAGTTGATGAACCATGTTCACGAAAAGGTGTCATGGATATAATAACTCTTTACCCATGTACTCTTACAGATGGTAACATTTTTATATGGAATTTGACAATGGGATTTGGACTAGGTTAATCTCCCTAAGTCAAGTATAACGGGGGGGGATTTCTAGGGTAGTTTAGGTAAACCTGACTCAGTCAAGTTACCAATGCTTTTCAATCTCCAATTTTATGAGAATCCATGGTATTCATGTGGAATATATCCTTCTCTAAGACAAAAATACTCTACGTAATTTTTTCCTTGAGGACATTGGGACCCCAAGAAATGGTGTCTTTAGACACCATCACTTCTTTCAGTTTTGTGATCCTAACATTTTAGAAATTTCAAAATATTGTCCTCCTCCTCCTTCTACCCCTAGTGAGTCATAAGGGAAGTCGTTGAAATCTAAAAACACCCCAAAAATTTCAATCATGAATACAACTTCAAATTAAGTCACTCTTGGAAACCTACTATCCATTATTTCTCCTGTACTCACAACAATTTGAACTCATCTTAATTCCTCCACTCCCCCCCATGCATAATTTTGTAATTTTATCCCTTCCTTGTATTATTATTATCATTTAGCCTAATGGCTTTGATATGAATATCTCAAAAAATTTAAATTCTTTCTAAAAATTAATTAACATCTCAATTCCTTTTAGTAAAAAAATAGTATAACCACATCTTATTATCTATTTACTAGACCATATTCCCATGATTAACCTTTTCAATAGTTTCTTTAACCCAAATATTATAATAATTTGTATCCCAATATTATTTTAAAATAACATTGGATTGTTAATATTAATTTTTAACTCTACTAATCACGTGGCTTAAGGATTTGAACTTTGAATCACATGGTTTATGTAATATTTCATAACACATTAATCACTAATTAAACTATCCCTTGTGGGTCATAACACAATATTTTTAACAAAACTACATTATCAAAAATTTCTTTATACTATAATAATAATATAATTACATTTTTTTTAACACAAACGAGTAACGATTATATTAAATCTATACCTACTTGCAATAAATATATGGGGAATTCATTACAATTCATCAATTTTAGAGGATCATTCATTGAGGAGATGACAATTAGACTAAAAAAATGCTAACAAGAAATACTATAATATCGGGCATATATACATATATCTGAAAAGATTGAGACAATAGAAGAGAAAATTTGCAGAAAGTTCCCATTATAGAAGAAAGAAGACAACTTCCTCTTCAGGACTATTCAAGTCTAATTATAGGTTGCTAGAGATGAGGCTTGGAATAGAGCTAGTAGAGTCATATTTCAATGTGGAATTTCCAATTGGTTTAATATCATCAAGATATCTTTGAATTACATCAATCTAATCATCCAAATGAGAGCTTTTAAATCTTGAGAGACCATATTTCTTCAATGATGAAAATGAGGAGGCTTTCTTGTTAGTGGATTTTCCATATTAAGTCCATATTCTCCACTTGCAAAGCCTCCAAATTCTTATTTCATGCGTTACAGGTGGAATTTCCAGAGGTGGAAGAATTGCTGAGGTTGGAAAACATGGATGGGGGGTCCAAGAAGCAATAGAGGGGGATCTAAGAGGTAGAAAAGGTTGTATACCAGTTGTACATGCAGGTGATGTTGTAAGAGATTCATAAGACATAAATTGGAATAAGAGAGTCCAATGATAAGGTTGCAACATGAATGGGCCAATTGAGCATGGATAGGTCAGATAATGAGGGTTAGGGTTAATTCTAGGGGAATCATAGGAGTCTGGGATAAAAGAGTGAAAACCAACTTTAGCCTTAGAGAAGGAAATATTGGAAAGCTGGCCCATATCAATGTAAAAAGTTGGAGGTGGTTCCATATTTTCCTAAATTGGTAGAGAAATCTCAAGGTAGAAAAGAATATCACAATCATATTAGAAGGATAGAGAACAATTGAGCATAGACATTGAGAACAAACCTTGAAATTCCTAACACCAATGAACCCTAGGTTGTTGAAGTAGTCCCCCCTTTAGATCTGCTCGTGTTCTTTTCAGCAAGGGTCCTTGAGAGAGAATTTCACCAATTGATCAGGCTACAGGTGTGGTGGAGCCAAGGCCTCATCACAATAAATTTGAGGGAATTTCTAGTCACACGGGGCTCATAATAGAGCCACTTAGAGAAAAAATTTATGGATGTGATGAAGTGATCATAGGGGAAGAGCTTAAAATGCTAGTGGATATGGGAGGGAAGGATCCTTTGTGGTACGAATGATTGGGTAGATATGCGAGGAGGGTTTAATAGAGCCTGGAATTTATAATAAAAGAAGCATCCCTCACACACAATTCCCTTCATATCACAATTAACGCACTACATGTCCATTCTTGTCGGATTCATCACTCTATAAGGTGGTGGAGCTAAATGAGATGCAAAATTTTGTACTGTGCAAGTAGAGGTGTGGGGAGTTAATATAACCTCTGACACATGAATCGAACCCACATCATGTGTGAGATATCTAGCCATCATGACCCTTAACTTTTAAAATTAATGTTTCCATTAATCCATGAAATATTCAAATAGGGGCAGTACTTGGGGGTGCATAAAATTAGGAATATTCATTAGATAAATATGGGATTGAGTGCCACTCCTTGATACCATTAACTTAATTTTGTCCCACTTCCAAAATGCAAGCTAGATTGGCTTAACAATGGGCCTTTGAATTTTTCTTCTAAAAATATCGTAGAGAAAAACTCAGGATAAAAGGTCCAAAGATCGATTTATTCTTTTAAGGAGGAGTTTAAGGAAGATTTACTTAGAATAGGAACCATTGATTAGGTGTTGGATGATAATCCAAAATTCCCATATCATGAGATAAATTTAACCCCAATAAGAGACCGTACATCTATGCTTGATTGTTGGCTTTATTTCCTAGCCCCCAAGAATATTTGGCAACAACTTTTCCTTCAGGATTAGATATTATCCCTCCCCCTTTTTCCATCCCTGGGTTACACTTAGAGGCTCCATAAAAATAGAGGGTATAATGATTTTTTTTTAATATTCCAAGGCTTCATCAAAGAGGCATAAATTCCATGTCTCTTCCAATGGGAAGGATCTCGGAGTGGAGGTGGGGAAATTTCGCAAGGGGCCAGGAAGAGAGTTCAACCATAATTTCTCTTAACTGTTTAAGAGAGGATTAGGGGTTGAAAGAGATGGGCTAATGAAATACATTTTGAAGGAAATGGATTTCCAAGCGATGAGTCTCGAGAGTAAAAAAATAAATATTGAAATTGCCACTACTTCTGGATAACCAAATTTTCCAACAGAGATATTTAGGGAGGGATACTGGGAGTCTTTTGAGGTTAGATTTTCCTACCAAGGATCTAATATAGTGCTTGTTCCAAGAGGAAAATAAAGATATGAGGTTGAATGGAAATCTTATTTGAGAATATAGAGGGCATAAGGAAATATTGCAAACTATCTTGGAGTATGGGCATGAGAGAAAGATATGAATAATAGTCTCTTCTTTCTACTTGCATAAGGGGAATGGGAGGGATCTTGAATACTGTGAAAATTCCTTGAGTATAATTACAAGATAGTATTCTCCTAACTGTTAGTAGTTTAATTATTTACGATAATTATAGAATAATTCACAATTGTAATCTTCACCGTAAAAAATGTTGTGGAAAATAAAAACTAGGAACTAAGAAATAGATGCACACACATAAAAGTAGACACCCATATTTTTAGGTTGAAAATTCCTCAGAAAAAGCCCAAAGGTAAAACTAGTGTAATAAATGAAGGTTTATTTTATTATTATACACCAAAAACTTATGAGTACAATAATTTTGAAGCTTTGCTACCTATCCACTAGAAAATATACTGGCCAAAATAATTAGGAGAAAAATTCTCCGTCTAGAAAATAATCTAGACTTCCTCTAACCTGCTTGCACTACCTCTTTGGCTACTAGCCTGATGCAAGTTGTAAAACTCTAGATATACCTCCTACTGGGCCATCTAGAATTCCTTTGCCCCTGTAATTGTTTTTCTTTGCCATTCGAACTGAAATATGACCTTCGACAACTGAAACGAACCCTTCCTAGAAACTCACTCTACTGAACTGGCTAACTTGCACTACTTATACGACTTTCTTTGCAGAATATTTCCACCTCCATTTTCTTGCCTATTTGACACTAATAAACTACTAGAAAAATCTCTAGAATTCCCCTTTATGGCTCCTTCAATCACTAATGCTCTCCTTCTGGCTCGAACTTATTTCCTTACAGAATCATGACAAGTGGATAACTCAATATACCCAGGTAACTTGTTGCCCTCTTATGTCTTTCTCGATCCCATCGAATCAATCTTATAGTATCTCATTGGAGCTTCAATGATTGATATCATCTTAATTTTTATCCATGTGAGTCTCTATATAATTCTCAGCCATCCTTAATTAATTCTCATTAATTAACCAATTTTCCTAAGTTTGACTTATGAAAAAATTAAATGATGCCCAATTAATTTAATTAAGGTGTTTCAAGAACTTATATCACGAAACCATTTCTGGGTTTTAGATATATCATTTTATTTATCCTCTCATACACAAATTTAGACTAGAACACCTATATGATGCCACCAAAACAACAAAAACTAACACTCCCTCTTAGCGAGGAAGATGTTTTCTCCACTCCACTAAATCTCTCCTCTATAGTCAAACCATGTTATTGGTGTATGATATCTACAACATATTGTCACTATCCACCAATATACTACACATAATTTTATTTAACTTCAAGCCATATCATTGAACCACTCTACATGTACGTTGTTGTTGATGTTGTACTCTACCTCTTTGCACAACTGCCAATGTTGCCTACACTACATTCCATCTCATGCTGCTATTGATGTTGGAACTACTACAACTTAAAACCATGATATTGTGCATGAAACTAGATTCTACAACTATCCCTTGAGTCTTTAATTGCAACTATATGTACTATGTCTACTAAGTAGCTTACTACACCCAACTATCTCTACGCCCCTCTAGTATCAGATTGCAACTAGCTCTACACTCTACGACAAGATTTGACTGCACATTGCTCACCCCTCAATCCTCTTTCTACTAAATATTGCGGCATCCTATAGCAAAGGTAATGATCCAAAGGAAACACTTGTTCGATGCTATGCCTCCTTAGACCCTGCCCAAACCTGCAACTTTGAAGCATCATGCCCCTCCTCCATCTAGATGTATAGTTTCTATCAATGCAAACTCCTCCAAGATAGAGGTCAATTCATCAATATCTATTGAATTTTTCATTTGATCTTACCCCTTCTTTTCCTTCTTTCTCTTTGGAAAGTGAGTGATATAGTGGCCAAACTCTACACACCTGAAGTATTTGACCTTTGACAGGTCCTTTTTCTTCTTCTCACCTCCCTTTTATTTTTTTCCCTGAATGGGAAATTTCTTTGCCCTTCCTTTACTGGAAAGTGATACATTCTCCTCTTCCTTGTCTACTTCCAATCCCTTTCTACTACTACTGGTGGATCCCTCTGGTGGGCTCCAGTATTGCAGCAATAATGCTGCAACTCCTGGGATTCCCTTCTTTACTTTTATCAACCTGGTAGTTCGTGACAAACTTGGAAGCGACGATGCCATATGCACAAGTACTAGCTCTTGCCGCAGGCTGTCACTTGATCAACCGCCACAAGTTCGCTAGGAGCTTAAGCCCACTTCTATGAGCTCTTAGAAGAAGCTTTTAACTATGATGGATGAAGGCTAACTCAACAGAGGCTAATCTACTTGCAGAAAGAAGTTGAAAGCTAAAAACAAATGCAAACCCTAGTTTTACCGACTAACCCTACTAGTGCAAGAAAAAGGATGAAAGCTACAGAAATGGATGCCATTGACTCTTGGAAAGGTAAAATGCATGTGACTAAGCTACTTCTGAAGGAAAATATGGATAAAGCATCTTTTTGTATTTTTGAGTAATCTTTCAGAATTATTATGCATGTGTTTTAACTATTTTTGACTGTGCAGAGGTTGATTGGTGAAAGGAGATGGGGTAGGTGCTTGCAGGAGGTTGGGAAGGTGAGAAGAGGGCCTAAGGGGTCCCTAACACCCTTCCAAAGAGTTTCACAGTGTTCGGATCTCAAAAAACCGCTCTCGTGAACTTCTATAGGAAGTCTGTAGGGGTTCTACAGGATGTTCCGAAAGGAGATTTTGGAGGGTTGATGGTGGAAGAAAGGTGGAAAAGTGGAGATGGAGGTTGGATGAGGATGTGAAGAGGTCTAGGACCTGGTGAATGAAGTTGAGGAGTGATGAGGATGGTTGGATTTGTTCAAGGATGGAGAGAGCGATGTTGGACAAGGATGTAGAAGTTAGGTCAAATAAGAAAAGGGTGGAAAATGAAGGGGAGGAATCGAAGTTAGAGGGTTGGAACAGGTTGTCTGATGGAGGAAGGGTAGGCAGGGAGGTATCATAGGTGTTTGGCACACTATTTTCGAAAACTGTCCAAACAAAGACTATGAAAATCAAATATCTAGCTATTTTGACCTAA
This sequence comes from Pinus taeda, assembly GCA_000404065.3. Taxonomy (NCBI): domain Eukaryota; kingdom Viridiplantae; phylum Streptophyta; class Pinopsida; order Pinales; family Pinaceae; genus Pinus; species Pinus taeda. The sequence goes on along the minus strand of APFE031545770.1, from coordinate 28,634 downwards.
TTTGACCTAGAAAACAACAAGCATGATGAATAGAAATTTATTGGTAGAAAATCATGTAAGTTAATTGTGAAAACTAAGCAAGAACAGATCTAAGCATTTAATCACAAATGGTATCAACTTTTGCAACTAAGAATCTAACACTAGCAATTGCATGAAGAAGCAAGAATAGTGTTTTTGTGGTAGCAAGGACACCTTGGTCTCAGCTCATGGTCCCAAGGAGGGAGAGGTGAGATCAAGGGTTACTTGATGACCTTTTTAGAAGATCTTCTCTATTATCAACCTATCAAATCAACCTGAAACATGAAAAGTTATTTCAACCATCAAAAATGACCTAAGTAACCAAGCAAGATTTTAATCTACTATAAGAAATTATTCTATGAATGCAACAAAACATATAAAAGTACACCAAGGAGGTACTGAAACTTGGGTTGGGCCCAACCCCAAGAGCTACAGCCTCCTAAGAAGAAGCTCAGAGCTGATGCAAAATGAAACTGATCTCCATTACTCAAAAAATAATCATGTCATAAAAATGTTTATAGCAAAAGCTCCAAAATGGGCTGGAAGATAGAGCAGCACTAAAGTGCAAAATACAAATGTTCAAGAAGTAAAATACAAAGGCTGGAAGCCTTCCTACTTATGCATTATGAGGACCTTCAACAGTCCTCCTTAATTCAAGGGGCTCAACTGCTCAAAACTGCAAGTACTCAGCCACTTCACAAAAGTTACTCGGCTACCCTTGGGAATCACCTTTGGTGGGCTACTGAACTCCGAGCTGATGGTGGAGAACTCGAGGAAGGGGCCATTTAGTGTAGGAGACACCCTTCCTACAAATCCTCAGCCTTGTTCCCTCGTATTTGGCTGTCAACTGGCTCACAGATGCTCGACCTTGGTCCAAAAGTTGTCCAAAAATCTGCAATAAGCACGTATTAGACTTCATGGTCAAGTGACTATTCTCATTCATTCAATTAACATAAATATACTCAAAAGCATGCATAAACTATGAATAATGGTGTATTAATCGAGAATAATAGGCAAAATGAGCCCAATAAGTTACCCATTTTTGGGGCTCATCACCACCCCCCTGCTAAATGGGTTGCTCATCCTCTGAGCAACTAATCCAACTCGTCATCTTTGATTTCCTTAACTACCTCTCTAACATCCCAGGCTTCCAAGGTGATGCCCTCTTCTCGGTCATGGAACCCTACTTTTCTCTCTACTTCCTCCCACTGCCTATGCTCCTCTTCTTCTTTGACCCCTTCCAACAGTCCTAAAAGCAAGGGAGGACTGAACTTTAGGCCGATCCAATTGGCCTGCAGATTTTGCATTGACTGTTTGTAGAGTGGTACTCTTGCCAAGGCCTCCCTCATCCTTTTTGGGGAGTGGTATTCTCTTATTTTCAGATTGTGGGACAGTGTGTTCCACCTCCTTGCGCAAGCATGAATGCAGTTATCCCCCAACAGTCTTTCCATGTCCTCAAAGTGAGCAATGGCCTGAGCTTGTCTTTCAATGTAATAGGGTAGAACCTGAGGATTGTTGGCCAAGTGCTGATGGGTGTATATTAAGGCTGATGTATCCTCTGGTTCTACCTTGATCATGAGTGGTTCACTTAGCTCCCTGTTCATGATATTCCAAATCTCTCTGCCCTCTTTTCCTCATGATTTAGCCAAGAGGCCATGGCCATAAGTTGCACATCTCCTAATGCAGCATTAGGGTCCCACAGGTTCATGATTGGAAGGGCCAAGTTGTGTAAATAGAATTCTGATAACTTGGCCTTATCTTCTGCTAAGTTTCTGTCACACAAAGTCATGAATTGATGATAATTTTGAAATGGAATGGTTCCCCTTTGGGCCAAGGTGTTAATTTGGAATTGCAACCATTGATCTTTAAGATATAAGGCATATGACTTGGTAGGTTGCCTACATTGTAAGACTTCTACTGCCCAACTGGCCATGCAGGCCAGTTGGGCTTCTTTCTCTTGCACCTGTTGCTTTAAAAGTTGTATTTCCTCTGCTGCTTATGACTCCTTTTTCCTGTAGCTATTTTGTTAGCGCCTCAATCTCAACCTGCAGCTTGTCCTCTTTCTGTTGTTCATCAGATGTTTCCTTGTCTACTGGAGGCCTTTCTTGCTACTGTTGTTCTCGCAAATTGGAGGGCCTATCTTCCCTATCCCTTCCCTATCGTTGTAGCTGCTGGTTTAGTAGCTCATTCTCTTCCTGTAGTTTGGCCCTTTTACTGCTTTCCACATCCCTTACCATGGCCAATTCTTTTCTTGATTCCTCGAGTTTTTCTTCTAGGTGGCCTATGTTTGCCGAACCCTTGGACTTGGCAATCCTCATCCAAGTGTGAGTCCTCACCCTTTCTTGTTCTAGTGCAAAGAAGAGTGGCACCAGAAATTTGTAGGGAATTATCTTCCCGGCTTCTAATAGGTTGTAGTATGAGCCCAAGCTGGGTTGAGGGCTTGGTTCCAGTATTTCCTCGGTCTTTCCTTCTTCCTTTGATGGTTTGGTTGCCTTTTCCTAAAATTTCTCAGTCTCTTTTAACTTAGCCAAATTTTCTTGTAGAGTCGTCTCAGCTTCCTATAGAGCTGTCTTTGAGTCCATCATACTAACTCTTTCTCTCCATGTGGAGGTTTTTGGGCTTCCTCATTCATAGGTGATGGATATCTTTGAAGGAGACTCCTATTTTGGTTTCGTTGTGGTGTCCTCAATGATAATTGGCTCCTTTGACTGTGGCTGGGGTCTGCCCACTTTGATCCGTGTGCTCCTCCTTGCTTTAAAGTACATGGAGGTTTGCCTCTTTCTCTTCCCTTTTTTTTTGGAGGTGTGCTTAAGGCACAAGCATAGCTGCTACCTCCCTGGCCAATATCTCAGGTGATTTCTCCTCTTGTTGTTCTTTTTCCCTACTTCTTGTAGAAATCCCTGTGTCAATTGTTTCTATCTGTGTTGCTGCTATTTCAGGATGTGTCTTTTCTTTTTGTTTATGTGTGCCTACTTTGGCTATGATAGCCTTCACTTGGGCTTTTTTAGCCCTCTCTACTCTACTCTGCATTTTCTTTTCCCTTGGTGTTTGTGCTGTTGTTCCTTCCTTTGTTTTAGGCTCAGCAATCTGGCCTATTTGCCCTTTTTCTTTCTATCCTTTTTGTGCTTGAATGTCATGTGTTCCTTCACCATTGGTTTTCTTACCTTCTTCAGTGTGTTCTCCCTCCTCACTGCTAGATGAGGTCATGTCTTCGGCCAAAATTCTAATATCGTCATCCCAAGACATGTTTCAGAATATTTCCCAAGATATGGGGACAGTGTAGGTGTGCAAGGCATCTTCCACTAATAGCTTGATGAGCCCATGATGGGCCAATTGATCAAGGATCCCTTCATTTAATTTTGTACCACATTCAATTAGTGGCTGAAGAAGAAAATAGGGAATGCTCAGTTTCTTGGCTGGAGGTAAATCAATCCCATGCCTTAGTTCACATAGCAACTTGAAATGATAACCATAGACAATGCTAAACCTCCCTTCACATGTAATGTACTTCATAATTTGGAAACTGACCTCACTCCAGAGCGGAGGCAAGCTAGTTCTCCTAACCCCGTTTTTGTCTTCTACAGGATGTTCCTCGGGAAGGAAGAATGTTTTCTTGGAAACTTGGCCCAATGACCTCTCTTCTTTGTTCCAAGGGAGTCCCAATGGTAGACCAGTAACTCGACTGATGAGCTCAGGGGTAAGTTCTAGGGTTAAACTCTAAAACTAACTGTGGCCTGTGTCTTTGATTCAGGTCTCAGGGACATTAAAAATTCCTCAGTTATCTCCTCGTCATGACCCTGAATTTTGTCAAAGAAAGATATCCAATTGGCTCGGGTGAAAAGGTCCACCACCTCAGGGTGCTCGTGGATCTTGCTAGAGTCCAAGGATTCTTTCCTTATGAATCCTCTTGGCATGGTGAGAGTGCTCTTTGAATGCTTTAATCAGAAAAAGGAGATGTTTTTTTTTTTTTTTTTAATGGTTTCGCCTGACCCAAGAAGGAATTTCTCAAGTGTCCAATATCAACTAGCAACAATTCCCTGGTTTTAAGACTGCTGTCACCCAAAACTCGGCTATCTATTTATGAAAGGAAGAATTTTGTTTCTACAGACAGAGTACCGAGATCAAGTTTTCTTCTCAACACACAGACAGATATGCAAATTCAAATTTTTTACACACATAGGCTAGCCTCCATAGCTGCATATATCTTCCCTACAGGAGAATTTTAAAAAGGAAACGTGGAGGAGAATTCTGATGCAGAAAAACTGGGACACTCAGTGCAATACACAGGCAAATGTTTTACTTCCAATACACAAGCAGATTTTTCCTTTGATTTTCCAACCTGATGCCGTTCAATTCACCACCCTTGCAAAACATACCATGCATAGAGGATTTTTTCAAACCTACCTCGTTTGGAGCTCCAAATTCGATGAAAAATACAAAGTTTTCTTGCTCCGGAAAGCTGTGTAGTATTTCCTGTAGAACCCTTCCTTTAGAAGACCCCCCGGTTCCTGTAGAATGTCACTGTGCCTCTGAGAAAACTTGATATGCAGGAGATTTTTGAAAACAAGCTGAAAAACCGGTGGAGGATGACTGGTTAACAGTTTTTGTAAGCGGAGGACGCATGCTCCAGTTGAGGACGTTGCAAGTGCAAAATGAATAGAAGGTGGTGTAAGTTTCAGTTGAGCATCTTTTAACTATGGCGTGATTCGTGGTGAGGGGATGAGGTGGCCGGACCGGACCATTGATCCAACATCACAGCCATAATTCTTCTGCGTGTTTATGACCACCATTATCTCCCCTTTGCCGTTATCTGCCGCCGCCACTACCAGTCCCGACGATTTCTCCCTGAATGGAGACTCCCCACGTGATGGCTTCACATCTCGTCGAAAAATTTGAATGTAACTGGGCTCGTTTGGATCCCACAAGGCTGTGTAACTGGCCGACGGTGGCCAGATGACTGGCCACTGATTCCATTCAATCCGAACCATTCCCATAGGCATGCAGCTTTTAAAATATGATTTATGCAATTGATGAATAAGTTTAGACACTTACTCGCATGGTCACAGCCGCGTTATGCAGACTTCAGGTCTTGGAACCACTCCTTCGTTTGCTGCTACTTCATGCACGGGTTTTGGAACCCATTCCTTCATTCATTGATGCTGCATGCACGTGTTTTGGAATCCATTCCATTGTTTTTTTTCGCTGCATGCACATGTTTTGCTTGGCTTCGGCTGCTGATGATATTTTCACGTTCAAGATGAGCCCTTTGCATGTCCCCTTTGTTGTTTTTTTCGGTTGTCCCTATCTCCAGAGTATGTATTCCAGAGGGATCAGCTACTACAAGATTCCTGTAGGATGTCCTATAGCTTCTTCTCCTCCTAGGATGCAAGCTAGACTGAGCAGGGCTATACTGCTGATGAGGGGTTCGGCTGATGAGGAGTCCAGATGGAGATTGGTAGGTATGGTAAGTGAGAAAACTGCTCCTGATTTGTCAATAAAGGGCTTTGCTGGTAGTATGAAGAAAACAGGGTTTTTTGTGTGTCACTGTGCAAGAACAAATAAAAGGATGAGTGCAACGGAGGTGTAAAGAGATGAAAAAGGGTGACATATGGTGATGGACGGAAACATGGTGTTTGTAGGCCTAGCAAGCATATTCGCAACCTTCGGATTCTTTCTCGTGATCAATTATGGCCTGTTTGTAGGTTCTATAGGATCTTCCTGTAGAAGACACAGAACTTCCTGTAGAAGGTGAAATCTTACCCCGAATGTGATCAAATCTTAGGAAAGGGGAGTGGTTATGGAGGAACTATTTGTGAGGGATGCTTGCAGCCTGGTCTTGACCTCTGTCCTTGTTTTGTGCGATCCTCCTAACCTGCAATGTCTTTCCATGCAACCTACGATTATTCAACAGATATTAGGTCTATTTCTTGTTTTTTTTTTGAGAGAGATAGAGACAGTTGGGGTGCCTCTAGGAGGCTTTCACCCTCACTGTTTACCCCGGGTGCCTCTAAAAGGTTTTCACCCAAGGATATTTTTATTCGTTATCAGTTTTTTTTCTTTTTTTTCTCTTTTTCTTTTTTTGATGATGAAGGTGTGGGTGGAGTAGAGACAAGGCCCTGCTCCACTACCAGCATTGGTTTATTTGGAGTTTCAATGAACTCCTGCTTAGAAAGGGGTTTCCTGTAGATTTTCAATCAATTCTCGTTGACGAGCATGGGATGGATTCTTCATCAATGGTCCTGATAAGGACTGAACCATTGTCGTTGCATTTCTCCACTATATATGGTCCCAGCCACCTTGTCCTTAGCTTCCCTTTGAAATCCCTGTATCTCGAGTCATATAACAACAGCCAATCTCTGGCTAGAATTTCTTTTCGTTAAGGTTTCGGTCATGCCATATTTTTCTCTGGAGTTGAACTACTTCTGAGTGGAGGAGGGCCTGCGTTCTCTGTTCATCTAATCCATTCAGCTATAGTAACCTTTCCTGTTGTGCATGGCTGAGATCTAGGTCCAGCTGAACTGCCAACCTCAATGTATTGTACTCGAACTCTATGGACAGCAGAGCCTTCTTTCCATAGACCAGCTCATAAGGTGTGAAACCTATTGTAGTTTTCCAAGTGGTGTTGTAGGCCCAGGTGGCCTCAACCAAGTGATCTGCCCAATATTTTCTGTTGCTGCTCACTACTTTAGTTAAAATATCTTCCAAAGCCCTATTAGTGACTTCCACCTGCCCATTTGCTTGCGGATGATAAGGGGTGGAGGTTTTGTGCTTGATCTTGTGATGAGCGAGCAAGTCTTCAATCAAGTTAGAGGTGAATTGCCTTCCTTGATCTGTGACTAATTCTCTTGGGTAGCCGAACTTGTAGAAGATGTTTTCCCTCAAAAACTCAGCCAGTTTTTCTTCTGTCGCTGCCTTGATTGCCTTTGTTTCTTCCCACTTTGTCAGGTAGTCTGTGCACACAATGATGTAAGACTTTTGCTTTGAAGGAGGGTTGATAGGACCCACAAATTCCATGCCCCTCTTCTCAAAAGGATCGAAAGTCACTTGAGGTTGGAGGGGAATTTCATCCCTCGGAGTCAGTTTCCCCATCCTTTGACATCGGTCACATTGGCTGATGTATCTTCTAACATCTTGATGAAAAGTGGGCCAATAGTAGCCTGCCTGTAGAATTTTGAAGGCAGTCCTTTTTGCTGCAAAGTGGCCTCCACAGGGTCCATCATGACAGGTTAGGAGAATGTCAAAAACTTCCTCCTCCCTAGCACAATGCCTCAAGATCTGATCTGGGCCAAGTTTAAACAGGTTGCCCCCAATTCAAGTGAAGGGGCCACTTTTCCTCACAATTCTACTCTTCTCTTTTGAGGATAAGTGTGGAGGGAACTGTGCTGAAACCAAGTAGTTTGCTATATCAGCAAACCATGAAGAGAGTATTGAAATAGCAAACAAGTATTCATCTGGCATATGGTCATCCACCGCCCCTTCTTCACCTGCAGGCAAATCTAGTCTAGACAGGAAATCAACAACAACATTTTCCTTACCTGGCTTGTCAACAATGGTTAAGTCAAACTGCTGCAATAAAAGTAACCATCTAATGATACGAGCATTCACATCAGGTTTATTCATCAAATACCTAATCACAGCATGATTAGTGTCTACGAATGTTTGATAGCTAGTGATGTAGTGTTTGAACTTGTTTAGGGAATGGACTACAGCTAGGAGCTCTTTCTCGGTTACAGTATAGTTTAATTCTTCCTTGGATAGGTTTTTGCTGACAAAGTATATGGCGTATGGTAGCTTCTCTTCAACTTGTCCTAAGGCTGCCCCTATGGCTTTGTTCGAGGCATCAGTGTTGATGTGGAAAGGTAGGGCCCTGTTTGGACCTCTCAAAATTGGGGTAGTTACCAGCTTATCTTTCAACTCATCCAGAGCCTCTTGAAAGTTGTCAGCCCATTTAAACTCAACATCCTTCCCCAAAAGACCAAACAATGGCGAGGCTAACTTACTGAAGTATTTAATGAATCTTCTATAATATCCTGCTAAGCCTAGAAAACTCCAAACATCTCTTACCTATTGAGGAGGCAGAACCTTTTAGATGATAGAAATTTTGTTAGGATCCCCTGTAATCCTTGCTGAGAAATTATATGACCTAGCACGGTCCCTTCAGTCATTAGGAATTCACATTTTTCAGGACTGAAGGATAGGTTCATTTCAATACACTTGGTTAAAACTTTTCCCAGGTTAGTCAATGCTTCTTGGAAGTTGGACCCATAAGGAGTAAAGTCATCCATATAGATTTCCACTGAATCATGAACAAGCACAACAAATATGCTCAATACTGCTCTCTAGAAAGTAGCAGGAGCATTGCATAGCCCAAAGGGAAGGACCCGGTAGGCAAAGGTACCCCAAGGACAAGTGAAAGTGGTCTTATCTTGGTCTTCCAGGTGGATTTGGATCTGATTATACCCACTGAACCCATCTAGGAAAGAAAAGAACTTCTTCCCTGCCAGCCCATCTAACACTTGATCTATGAAAGGCAAAGGGAAATGGTCCTTCTTGGTGGCTTCGTTAAGTTCTCCATAATCTACATAGATTCTCCACTTCCCATTTTTCTTGGGCGCAAGCACTAGAGGAGAAACCCATTCGCTATCAGAGATGGGATAGATGAATCCTGCATCCAACAACTTTTGTAGTTCTTCTTTAATAATGTCCTTAAGGATTGGATTCATTCTCCTTTGAGGCTGCCTGACTGGCTTAAAATCCTCTTTAATGTAAATGTGATGGGTATAGACCGAAGGGTGGACTCATTTCATATCCTTATAGTTCCAAGCGAAAGCATCCAAATGGCAGTTCAATAAGCTACACAGCTCCTTCTCCTGAGAGGGGGATAAGGATGAGCTGATCTTCAAGGTTCTTTCAGGACCAAATTCCACATTCTTAACTCTAGGAGAGGCCAGATCAGTGCACAGAGGTCCACTAAAGCGCTGGCTTGGGTACCTTCCACCAACTCCTCTAATGGCAGCACACTGGGAGGTGGATTTTGAATCAAATTCTCAATCAGGTTATCCTCGGTTTGAGGACCTCCCCGGGTGGCTTCCACTGTTCACACTGGTGCAGAGTAAACTGCATCCTCATCTTCCTCCTCCAACCAGAGAGGTAAGTCCTGTTCTAGCAGAGGTTGGGCAGGAGGATATAGGACTAGCTGTTTGGACATAGGCCCATTCTTGATGGTCATGCTCCCAGCTCGACAATTGATGTAAGCATCCGTAGTAGCTAACCAAGGCCTTCCCAAAATGAGGGGGTATCCAGTGATTTTTTCCTTTGGCTAAAGGACCAAGAAGTCTGCAGGGTACTCCCATGAATCAACAAAGACCAAGACATCCTCCAAAATCCCTTCGGGAGTCACGGTGGAGCGGTCTGCTAACTGCAATACTATGGAGATCTTTCTTAGGGAACTCTGAAGGTTAAGTTTGAGCATAGTGTCCCTGGTCATCACATTAATGGTAGTCCCTAGATCAATCAGGGTGTGGGGGATTATGGTGCCATTGATGTGGACATCAACTACAGGACTCCCAGGGTCCAAATAATTTGGACAGATTATTTGTCCCAACATTAGATCGGACAGTTGTCCTATGACATTGATAGTTGGGGCATCTCTCTTGCACCTACCTGGGTGCCTGAAACACTTCTCCTTGATCAATTTGTTGTAGATTGGTACAACTTTTATGGCCTGGAGAAGTGGGATTTTCACACACAACTGTTTAAGTTCTCCCAGAAGTTCAGTCTCCTCTGGGTTTGGTTGCGTGGCTGCTTTTAGTCTCTCAGGAAAGGGTGGAATGGCTTTGGGTTCACTTTCCTGTTTCTCTTGCTCATCCTCTAGGGGAGGAGATTGGCAATCTGGAAGGACCTTCCCAGATCGTAGGTTGATCTCCTGAATCTCCACAGCATAGGTAGGGCATGTTGTCTCTCCAGTATATACCTACTGAGCCTGTCTATTGTTGGGGTTCAGATTCGGTTGAGCAGGCATCTGGGGTTGTCTTGGAGGAGCAGGAGGTAATGGTTGTGGTTGAGCAGGTGGTGGAGGTAAAATAGTGGGAGGACAGTTGTATTGCGGCCTCTACCCCGATTGAGGTGCATTCCACTGAGGTTGTGGCTAAACATGAGAATAGAACGAATGAGCAGTAGGTGGAGTATGGTATTGAGATATATAAGACCAAGGAGGGGGTGCATACCAAGAAGGATGAGCAGGGGTACCCCAAGAAGGTATGTGAGCAGATTGGTTGGGGTTGTAATAAGTTTGGGATGTCCCTTGCATCCCCTGCTGGTAAGTTCTGGATCCATGCGGCCTCCTTTGATTGAGGAAGTAGAGTGGTTCAGTGGCTCCCTCAGCCCCTTGGTACATAGCTTTAAGTCCGGGTAAGGTTGGGCACTGGTTTGTAGGGTGTTCTTCCTCACAAACGAAACATACCTCTACTGAGTACAATGGACACTCGTTCCTTAGGATGCTTCCTTGTACATCTGGGAAAAAATATGGCCAAAGCCCCCTCAGCTTCCTCTTTCTTCCGTTGGATTCGGAAAGTATCCAGTTGCATGGCAATGCTCTGTCTCATCTCACTTTTGAGGTCTTCCATCTGATTTGTAAACTCATGCTTGGACAAGGTGGCACTAGCTGAAAGTGGATTCCCCCTACCTCTTTTACGAGCTTCCCTAGAATGGTTTCTAAACACAGCCTTTATGTCATCATAAGGTAGTTGGCAGATGTCTCCTCCAGCTAGCAAATGGAGGGTATCTAGAAGGTCTTCAAGGACTCCTCGGAGTAGAACCAGCTTCAGATATTTAGGGTCAAGTGCACACCTGGCCCTTTTATAACTAAGTTGGAACCTTTTTTCATAGTCTTCTAAAGACTCATCACTTCCCATGGTCATCTGAAAGATCTCTCCCTTCGTTTCCTTTGATTTACAATAGTCTCGGTATTTGTTGTTAAAGGCTTGTTGCATCTGAGCCCAAGTTGTGATACTGTTTCCAGGTAACCCCATGAACTAGCATAGTGCTGCATCCTTGAGGGTAGAGGGAAAGATTTTCAACTTTTGCTCGTCTTCAGCATAGTCATAAGTTTGAAAAAGGAAAACAAACTCAAACAAGAAGGTATCAGGGTCTTCAGTGGTCAATTCATGGAAGTGAGATAAGGCTGAGGGATGGGAAAGACACCTTCTATTCTCTCCTCATCTCCTATGCAATTTCTGTGTTCAGCCACGGTCTCAATAGGAATGTTCTCTTGCTCTTCTTCTGTTATAGGATCTTCCTATATCTCTGGAGGTTCACCTATAGGTTCTTCTAGATCACTACCACCGAAGAAGAGAGAAGGGTGACTCAGTGATGTGGTGGGGGTGTTGGGTAAGAATTTTCCTTTATTGTCTCTGTTCCTACGAGGCATGAAATGGAATATTTTTGGTTGATTTTTGGTGTTTTTTTCTTCTTGTACCTGCAAAACTAAAATTAACTCAACAACGAATTGCAACTAACTACAATAAACCTTGTTGAAATGAAAATTGCAGAATTGAAATGAAAGCGGGAAATGACTAATCTATGTTGCTGAAATGAAATTGCAAAAAGGAAATGCTAATCTACGCTTGCAGAATTGAAATGCTAATCTATGCTTGCATAATTGAAATGTTGGTCTAGGAAAGCAGGAAATGTCTAATCTACTTTTGCAGAAATGAAATTGTAGAAGGGAAATGAAACAACTACTCTACGCTTGTTGAAATAAACTACTGAGCAGCAAGTTGCAGTAGAAAATAGAAGAAAAGCAGCAATCACAAATACTCTGGCGCTTCCCTGCAATGACACCAAAAATATGGTGGGCTTCAGTATTGCAGCAATAATGCTGCAACTCCTGGGACTCCCTTCTTTACATTTATCAACCTGGTAGTTCGTAACAAACTTGGAAGCGACAGTGCTATATGCACAAGTACTAGCTCTTGCCGCAGGCTGTCACTTGATCAGCTGGCACAAGTCCACTAGGAGCTTAAGCCAACTTCTATGAGCTCTTAGAAGAAGCTTTTAACTGTGATGGATGAAATCTAACTCAATAGAGGCTAATCTACTTGCAGAAAGAAGTTGAAAGCTGAAAAGAAATGTAAACCCTAGCAAACCCTAGTTTTACCGACTAACCCTACTAGTGCAACAAAAAGGATGAAAGCTACAGAAATGGATGCCATTGACTCTTGGAAAGGTAAAATTCATGTGATTAAGCTACTTTTGAAGGAAAATATGGATAAAACATCTTTTTGTATTTTTGAGTAATCTTTCAGAATTAATATGCACGTGCTTTAACTATTTTTGACTGTGCAGAGGTTGATTGGTGAAATGAGATGTGGTAGGTGCTTGCAAGAGGCTGGGAAGGTGAGAAGAGGGCCTAAGGGGTCCCTAACACCCTTCCAGAGAGTTTCATAGTGTTCAGATCTCAAAAAACCGCTCTCGTGAACTTCTACAAGAAGTCTGCAGGGGTTCTATAGGATGTTCTACAGGATGTTCCGAAAGGAGATTTTGGAGGGTTGATCGTGGAAGAAAGGTGGAAAAGTGGAGTTGGAGGTTGGATGAGGATGTGAAGAGATCTAGGACCTGGTGAATGAAGTTGAGGAGTGATGAGGATGGTTGGATTTGTTCAAGGATGGAGGGAGCGATGTTGCACAAGGATGTAGAAGTTAGGTCAAATCCGAAAAGGGTGGAAAATGAAGGGGAGGAATCGGTTTTAGAGGTTTGGAGAAGGTTGTCTGATGGAGGAAGGGTAGGTAGGGAGGTATCACAGGTGTTCGGCACACTATTTTCCAAAACTGTCCAAACAAAGACTACGCAAACCAAATATCTAGCTATTTTGACCTAGAAAACAGCAACCATGATGAACAGAAATTTATTGGTAGAAAATCATGTAAGTTAATTTTGAAAACTAGGCAAGAACAGATCTAAGCATGTAATCACAACTGGTATCAACTTTTTCAACTAAGAATCTAACACTAGCAATTGCATGAAGAAGCAAGAACAACGTTTTTGTGGCAGCAAGGACGCCTTGGTCTTAGCTCATGGTCCCAAGGAGGGTTAGGTGAGATCAAGGGTTTCTTGATGGCCTTTTTCAAAGACCTTCTCTATTATCAACCTATCAAATCAACCTGAAACATGAAAAGCTATTTCAACCATCGAAAATGACCTAAGTAACCAAGCAAGATTTTAATCTCCTAGCAGAAATTATTCTATGAATGCAGCAAAAACATATAAAAGTACACCAAGGAGGTAATGGAACTTGGGTTGGGCCCAACCCCAAGAGCTACATCCTCCTAAGAAGAAGCTCAGAGCTGATGCAAAATGAAACTGATCTCCATTACTCAAAAAATAACCATGTCACAAAAATGTTTACAGCAAAAGCTCCAAAATGGGTTGGAAGGCAAAGCAGCACTAAAGTGCGAAATACAAATGTTCAAGAAGTAAACTATGAAGGCCAGAAGCCTTCCTACTTATGCACTACAAGGACCTCCAACAGTCCTCCTTAATTCAAGGGGCTCGGCTGCTCAAAACTACAAGTACTTAGCCACTTCACAAAAGTTGCTCGGCTACCCTTGGGAATCACCATTAGTGGGTTGCTGAACTCCGAGATGATGGTGGAGAACTCGAGGAAGGGGCCATTTAGTGTAGGATACACCCTTCCTACAAATCCTCAACCTTGTTCCCTCGTATTTGGCTGTCAACTGGCTCACAGATGCTTGACCTTGGTCCAAAAGTTGTCCAAAAATCTGCAATAAGCACGTATTAGACTTCAAAAGCATGCATAAACTATGAATAATAGTGAATTAATCGTGAATAATAGGAAAAATTAGCCCAATAAGTTACCCATTTTTGGGGCTCATCACCCTCGACAAGACTAAGCCTTAAATCCTCCTTACTGAAGTCACTCCATAGACATTCCCAACATCGCAATTTATCTCATCTAGTAATCCCCAAAATTATGTTTCCAAGTCTTTGGTAAACACATCTAGAGAAAATTACATAATTTATTTGCCATTGGGCTTCTATCCAACTATTTCTAGCTCTCATAGAGATTTTGAAATATGGTGAGATAAGAAGCAATGACTTTAGCGTTATGCATCTTGGTTATCAACAACTTCTCCTTGAGAATCATTTTAAGAATATGTTATGGATCTTGGTATAGCTTCACAATGGCTTCCCACATTTCCCTTTCTATATTATTCTAAGAAACATGTGTTGCAATATGATTTCAACCCCCATCTAGGACCATACTCTTTGCTTTGGCCATATCCTTCTTAAACTCATGAAATTGGATAGGATCTGTTCGTTTTTCTTCTACTATTGTGATGAACTCTTTCAGGCCATGCTCATCTGAAAGGAATTGCATCCTATCCTTCTAGATGGAAAATTTTGAGGCTCTATCAAGTCTATCCTAACCTCTGAGACCTACTATGGCCATCTCTGTGGAACTCAAACAAATGGAGAGTTAAACTAGAAATCTTCTTCTCTTCTCTGCTTTGACTCTCTTGTACTACTCACACTCTTTTAGGAATGAAAATCTACCTCCAGATGTCTTTCTTTGGATAAGAATTTTGCTTCATCTATTCACTAAGATTACTCACTCATCCTTTTGGATGTCCTTCTCCAGAAACTGGCACACAAAATGAAATCTTTGCAACTAGAACTAGCTAGTCTCACAAACTCACTCTTCCAAATTTATTTTCCTACTATAGTCCTAGTGCAACTGGAAATCTCGAATCTCCTCCTGCAAACTGAAAACTAGAGATCCTCTGAAAATTTTGGAAGTTCCTTTCTATTCTTTTCTCTTCCTGTCCTTGCACAGATCTATAGCTAAAACCCTTGTCGTGCTTAGATCTACTCAATGAATTAACTTATTTTCTAACCAGAAATATGTATCCAACACAGCCACTACCTGTTGGAATTCTCCTCTAGGCAAATCGAACTTTTCCTGCACTCTACCTATGGAAAACAATTTCTTCCCAAAAATTCGCACTGCATTTCTAGCTTGCATAGATCTAGAGAAATTATGCTAAGATATCCCTCCAAAACTGCACAATCCGGCTCCTCTCACTTCTGAGTCTTTGATATGATCTTCAATGCTTTGATGCGATGTGAAAATTCCTTGATTGAAATTACTAGGTATTATTCTCCTAACTATTAGAAGTTTAACTGTTTACAATAATTATTGAATAATTCACAATTACAATATTCACCATAAAAAACACTATGCAAAATAAAAAACCAAGAACTGAGAAATAAATGCCCACAACAAAAATAGACACCAATTTTTTTGGACTGAAAGTCCCAAAAAAAACCCTGAAGGGAAAATGGGTGCAACATATTAGGGTTTATTTTATTATGATGTAGCAGGAAATTATTAGTACAATAATTTGAATGCTTGACCAGCTATCCACTAGAAAATATACTCGGCAAAATAATTAGGAGAAAAATAATCGCTCTGGAAAATAACTTGGCCTCTCTCTAGCCCCCTCACACTTCCCCTCTGGCTACTTGCATTGTTAGCCCGATGAAAGTCGTACATCCCTAAATATTCCTCCTAATGGGGCATCTAGCCTTCCCCTGCCCACAATTTTTTTTCTTTACCTTCCATACTGAAATGCTCCCACTGGACTAAGAAACAAATCCTTCCTAGCAAATTTCTCTATTGAACTAGCTAACTCCCACTACTTGGAGAAATTTATTTGTAGAATATTTCGGTCTCCCTTTTCCTTCCTCTCCGACACTAGAAACAAAATGGGAATCTCTTGGAAATTCTCCTCTACTACGCCCTCAATCACTCATATTCTCGTTCTGGCTTACTAAATCATGACAACTAGAAAGCTCGATTTGCCAAGCTAACTCACTCCCCTATTGTGACTTTATCCATCACATGGATTTTCTCTTATAATCTCTTTTTGGAGCTTCAATAACCACAATTAGATCCTCATCAATGGCTAATATTATCTTAGACTCAATTCATGTGAGTTTCTAGAGAAATTTCAATCATCCTTAATTAATTCCCATTAACTAACTAGTTTTCCTAAGTTAGACTTAGAAAAAAAATTAAACCATGCTAATTAATTTAATTAAGGAATTTCACGAGCTTATCTTGCAAAACCTTTTATGGGTTTTGGAAATGTCATGTTCCTTAGCCTATTAGACACAAATCAAAACTAGAACGCCAGTTTAATGCTCCCAAAAGAACAAAAGCTAACAAACACTCATTTTCCTAAAATTTTCAAAATTCATAATCTTTTTATGGAAGAGGAGCTATTAGAATATATTCACTTTAGGTATAGAATTATATTACCCTATATTTCTCGAGGGAGAGGACTCTAGGGAGATATGAGAGGAGGAACAAAGTTCCTTATACCCATCCTTGACAGTATAGATAGAAGATTTCCATCCAAGTTTGTCTTCAACATGTTGTTTCTAGGGAGCACACCCTATTAGCTTTGTTTTTAAGGTTCCCACTAAGGGTTGAAGATTGATGAGGAGGGCCTCCAGGTTCCATATGATCCAACTACTATATTCATCTTATCTATAAATATGAGCAAGCATAGTCTATCCAACATCACGAGTGAAGTGCTCCAAGGGACATAATTTTTGTAATTTGAGGAGATGCAGTTGATACATTGTTCAGTCTATCCACAAGTGACTTTTAATTCCATTCCCAGGAACCTAGTTGAAGTGGTCATTGATGAGAGAAGTTGTGGTAGATATAGGCTTCCATATTAGAGATTATTGCTTAGATGTTTGAATAAGGTCGACATTGCTTCAATTTCCACGATGTAGATATTTTTCTTTGAGGACTTTCACCCACCAAGTCTCTGAATTCACTTTAAGCTTCCAGAGTAGCTTAACTCCTATCTCCTTATTCATTAGAATCGGATATGAGATACCAATTCCTCCATGAAGCTTTGAAGCATGCACATTATTCCATTCTACCAAATGATCATTTTTAGTAAAGATTTGCTTCCTTCCCACAAGAATTTTCTAATATAGAATCTAAATTGATGGAGAGCATATTACAAAGCAATGAGTGCCAAAAAATGATACAAGGGGATGGTTGATAAAATTACCTTTATGAGGATGATGCAACCTATAAAATTTATCCATCTGGCTCCCCATGCATCCAACTTATTTTTTATTTAACCATAGAATTATGCCATGCTTGAGGAGAATGAAATTTAAAGTAGATGGGGATCCCCATACACTTGAAGCCAAGAATATCTCCAATTTTATTTTATTTGAAACTAGATATGTTCCAAGAAAATATTTGGGACTTGGTTGCATTGGCTAAAGCTCCTAAAGTTGAGACAAATATGTCTAGAAAAAAATTGAATCTCTTCGAAATGGACAGAGAAGCTCCACCCAAGTGGATGGTGTTATCAATGAATTGATAGTGGTTGGCACTTTTGACATTTGGAACACATGTAAGATCAGGGACGCAACCATTGCTATGTTCAAAATCTAGTGGCTACTTAAAGCATCTTCCATGATGCTGTATAAAAATGGGGATAAAGGGAAGCATTGATGGAGGCCCTGAGAGGCTTTGAAATATTTTGCAACTCGACCATTCATCAAGGGGGTTATCCAAGGGGAGTTGATATAGAGAGTGATATATAGATTATTTTTGCATGGAATCCCATCTTCTTCATAACATTAAATTAGAATGTTTTCCTTAATTTATCAAAAGTATTAGCCAGGTCAAGTTTAATAAGAATACCTTGATCACCCCTTGTCTAATTGGAGTCAACAACCTCTTGAGCTAGGATAATGTTAGCTATGATCTATCTCCAAGGGACAAAGCCTCCTTGGTTTTATGGTATAATGTAAGGAAATAATTTTTTTAGATGATACACAAGTACCTTGGAGATAATTTTATATGAAACATTGCAGATATAGATTGGGAAATATCTATCAAAAGAAGAGGGATTAGATTCTTTTGGAATTAGAGCCAGAAAAGATGAATTTATACCTTTGCCAATGCAAATATACTTTAAGGAGTATCTGACCATTCCACAAATATCTGTCTTGATAACATTTGAATAGTGTTGATATAAGTGAGTGAAAAATCCATCTAGACTAGGGGGTTTATCATGTTGGAAGGAGAAGACAACCTTACTTATTTCTTCCTCTGTGGGTGGAGTAGTTGGTTGGAGATTCAAATATTATGTGACGAACATCAGAATTTGTTCAAGAATATAAGATTCATATTATTTTGTGGGTGGATAAATATTCATATACAAATTACTAAAATAGATAGTGGATTCCTTTTTGACATTAAGAAAGTTGTTAATTTTGAGCCCCTATACATGTACTTCTTTGATATTATGTTTCCTTTCCTAGTTTTTAACTTACTTGTGAAAGCATTTGGTGTTTCTATCACTCTTTTGAAGCCATATTATATGGCATTTCAGCCTCTATTAATCTTCTTATTCATTTAGCAGTGAATGATATTTTGCAAAGGTGTTATTTTCCTAAAATAATATTTCCTTTGTGGTTGGCTAATTTTTAATAAAAGATTGGATTTGCTCAATTTTATGTTCAGTATCTTGGATAGTTTCTTTCGAGTCAGACTTGGATTCTCCTAGCCATAACTTGATTCTCCTTTCAAGTATTTTAATTTTGGATTCTCAGATATGAATCAGTTTTTCCTTTACCCAAGGGAGTCATGAGGAGGAAAATAAGTCATGAAATTTTGGTGACAAGGACTAGAGAGAGGAATATCAAAAGGGAATTGGGCCATAATTAACCCAGGAGGAGAGATTCTCTTAATAGGGAAATGGTTTGAGCCATTATAGGAGAGGATGGAGGATTGAAGGTAAATATTAAGGGTCAAGAAACCATAAGAGGCTAGGAAGCAATCTAGTCTTGTAGCAATATCACTTAGGCCATGTATTTTATTATTCAAGGTATAGAGAAATCTTGGAGGTTTGATTTCTAACAAATGGAGGTGGCTTATAAAGTCCTCCATATTCTCTTGGAAATGATCGCAGGTAATGAATGCCCCTTTTTTCTCTCTATTATGGTAGGTATAATTTAGTTCCCTCCAAATATGCAATTGGAGCCATATTAAGAGAATTTAAGGCCCATGAGGGATTTATAGTAGTGTTTTTTTCTTTGAAACAAATTGGAATATATACATTGATGATAGAACATAATTTGTTTGATATGAGGATCTAGAAAGAAATAGCAAGAAAGTGAGTTGTCTTGAAGGATTTTAGAAGTTCGAGTTAATTAGGATCCCACAGAGTGCATAATCCTCCTAAGGATCTGTTGAGGCCTCGGAAATCGTTGCCACAACATCGGGGATAACCACCCGGTCTGGACCTTGGTACAGCTCCTTTTCCGTTTGGAATGGTGGCTCCGACTGGAGATAACGGGACCAGTTTCCCGATAATGAAATAAAAGGGATGGATGGGTGATGAATAAATTGCTTTAAATGATAGGCGAATGACTTATTCTATTGACAAAAAATAGGGAAACTAATACTAATCCCGGGAACAACTTATTCATTCAGAATGTAGCGTTAAATAATCTTTATCTATTTATCAGGCATATAGATGACTCTGCAAAATAAATAAAGGATGTTCAATCATTCAAAGATTGCTTCACATGAATAGTCACAATGAAGCGATACATACAGATTACTACATTCACTGTTCATATCATCAATACATATATATGTCTGAAAGGAGAGCATGCGATAAACAACCAATAGTGGAATGCATAAAGAATGCTATGAAAAACACATATATATATAAGCGATAATAGCAAGAGTGATTTCAATAACAATTCATATAACGAAAAAGAATACAGACACAGATAATA
>APFE031545765.1:0-13600 GCA_000404065.3 Pinus taeda | reverse complement strand
AAAAATTTATGTTATATATATTACAGAATGCATTTTTTTTAAAGCTTTGTATTGTATTTATGCACAATGATACAATTCCAAAAAAAGCATTGTTTCCTCTGCTTTCTCGCTCTTTGCATTTATGCACAAGGATTCAATTCCAAATAAGGCATTGTTGTTGTGCTTATTCTACCGCTGATGCAGCGTTATGTACTTCCCATTGCAGCC
Source organism: Pinus taeda (assembly GCA_000404065.3). Lineage (NCBI taxonomy): Eukaryota > Viridiplantae > Streptophyta > Pinopsida > Pinales > Pinaceae > Pinus > Pinus taeda. Next base: position 13,393 of record APFE031545765.1, on the reverse strand, counting down.
ATATCTGCTTCACTTTCCATTACTCTTTTCATCAAATTAATTCACATGGTCAAATGCTTAATCTTATATGATAGCGAAAATTACATGGTCAGATGCTTTTACTCTTGAAGTTAAATATGATCGCGAAAATGAGATATGATTAGACTGTGGGTGGTTGTTTTCTAAGGTTTTGTGAATGTGGTTAAATTAAGTTTAATTTTAATATGTTTTTTGATTTGACATTAGTACTGATGAAATTGCCTGACAAAGGAGATATGAATTAGACTGTGGGTTGTTGTTTTATAAGGTTTTGTGAATGTGTGGTTAAATTAAGTTTAATTTTAATATGTTCCTTGAATTATTTGACATTAGTATGGATGAAATTGCTTGACAGAGTGCCTTTTGATGTTCTGGAATATTTTTAAAGATTGGATTAAAGTATTTTTAATTTCGATACACTTATAGAATTAGTTGCCATGGTACTTGTAAAATGTTCGAAGATAAAATCATTCTGCAGGGTATGTTAAGACGTTTGTAGCATGTTTTTGTGTAAGGATTCAATTCCAGATAAGGAATTCTTGTCTCCACCTTCTGTGGCTCTCCTCTGCTTTTGCAACGACCGGTGCCTCTACTTATGTTTTTGGCTGCCGATAAACTAAGCTCCAACCACCTATGCTCCTAAAAAACTAAGTCGGTAGCTTTTGTGAGGATTCGATAAAATTAATTTAAGTTTGTGAAAAAGTTTGACAGAGTACTAATTTTTCACGCATTTGCAGTAGATTTATGTCAATGCGTTGATAAAATTATTCTAAACAATACTTTTTACATTGATCTTTGTCTAGGGATTCAACTCCGTATAAAGAAGTGTTAGCCTTTAATATTGGATTTATAGGTTAAGGAGAATGAGATATGATGAACTCTGAGCAGAAAAATGAATAAAACACGGTGAAATTAATACCTCAATTAGAGGGGTTGTCTGCTTAATTTGGTATATTTGGAGAATATATATATATATGAATTAATGTTTGGTGGTATAAATTACAGAAATAATCGCCCAAAATTTGGGAATTTCTTCCCAGAAAATTCGATTGCTCCTGTTCAATTACTTCCAAAGATATCAGACTGAGGGTTTTCCATTTACTTTGAGGAATTTAAGGTTTAAGAGACTTGAAATATTCTTTGCTGAGTGCAATTCCAGGCAGTTTTGCAGTTTCACTCTACTCATGTTTATGGCAAGGCAATATTTTGTTTAAAACATGCACGCTCTGCGGATCCTTTTGGACAATAGTCTATCTTAAAATGCTTTTACTATTAAAGATATATGAGAGCGAAAATAAGAAATGGTTAACCCTGAGCAAAAGGTTAAAATGAATTTGTAATATTCCTCAATATAGTTACTACTCTCGCTCAGGCCAGTTGTTCTTCTTTTGTTTGCAGCTTTACTCTGTTTCTTACATTCCGTAGTGTAAGAAACAATCAATAGGTATCAAGAATATTTTCCCGAAACAATCAATAGGTATGAACCATATTTTCTCGAAACAATGAATGCCAACAAATACGTGTGAATTATGTGTCAGCCGAAACCATTAATGGCAACAAAAACTCGCAACCGATCCAACAATGATTTCATATTTTTTTACCCCATTGATTTTTCATCTATTTTTTATTCCATTGATTGATTGGCTTAAAATAGTATCAAGCCCTTTCGTTTGAAAGAATTGCAACTAATCATTTAAAAAAAAATTGCACTTAATCATTTGAGTGGTTAACCAAGCTTTTTGCATTAGCACATTCTCATTTCTCTATGTTTTGCATATGCTCCACCCTGATTTTCACTGAGAAATATTCCCTTGTATATTTATGCTTCATTTATTCTTTTTACCGATCCTGTCTCATTGGCTGCTTAATATTATCATACGACCCTATTATTATTATTTTTTGTGATTCACATTCCAAAAGAGAATTAGTAATGTGTTAGGAAAATTCTGATATCGCCCAGACAAACACAATAAAGCTAATTAAAAATCTACCTTATTAATTTCATGGACAGAAATTTAAATATTCATTAATACCATTTTTAACGGTTGAGACTAAAATAAATACAGCTAATTGAAAATCTACCCTATTAATTTGATCGGAAAAGATTTACTTATTTAATAATACCAAAATAATTGAAGCTAAAATTTCAGAGCCTTTTCGATGTTGGAAGCATAATATAGCATGTGGGGTTTACATGTAGTTTTAGTATCTAACCAGGTTGCTTATTTTGGGGATGTTTCTTTTGGTATGTGAGGTTGGTTTCAATTTTATTGCTTCTCTCACCATTATATTATCAACCAAATATATATTTACAGTGCACACATAAATTTGGTATTGAAATATAGATTAAATATATAAGTAATAGTTTAATTTTTTTTTAGTGTTTAGAGAAATTGATAATTGGGCGAGATTTATACTCACTTGGATACACATACTGTCAATAAAACTTTGGAAGCATAATATATCATGTCAATTTTATTGCTTCTTTGACCGTTGTATCATTAACCAAATATATATTTACACTTCATAGAGAAATTTGGTATTGAAAAATAGATTAAATACATAAGTAGTAATTTAGATATGTTTTTAGTGTTTAGAGAAATTGATAATTGAGCATTTATTCTCACTTGCATATGATGTCTGAGTTTATTAAAAACATAGTAGATCAGAAAATTATGATATTTTGCTAGAAATATAATATATTATGTTGGATTTATGTGTAGCTTCTAGATCAAACAATGATATCATGTGTTTAATTGTATGAATAAATTCTAGTTTCAAGCCCATTGCTTCCTTGACCAATATATTTTTAACAAAACATATATTTACCTCACCAATAAATTCAGTGACGAATTATAAATTAAATATATAAGTAGCAGCTCAATGACAACTGTATTTATTTTATTCATACAATATAGATTTTGTATTTTATTTTAATATATTTCAAATATTTTCTCTTAAAACAAGTTAGTAAATTATATTATTTACTAAAATGCTAAGACTATACTATATCAAAAACTTGCCACACCACATCAACAACTTAACATATTGTATAAAATTTATGTGTAACTTTTGCATTCAACACTCATATGATTATCAAGGAAAATAATAAAATTTGTTCGTAGAGAGAAATTGTAGAGTGTAAAATAGACTTCAATTCTATTTTCTAGATATTTGTTTCTGTTTAATAAAAATAATTATAAAATTTATATAATTGAAATTTATGGTTATGTATATTATTAAAAAGTATTTTAATCGTATAATTTTGCCTTCAACTCCAAAATAATTTTGAATTCTCGCTCATTTACAAAATAATTTTGAATCTTTGCCAACTTATCTTATTTACGCACTATAGAACTTTAAAACTCTAATATTTTATCAAAAAATTGACTTGTAAAACTAAAATGATAAATCTATAAATAATCTCAGAACTTTCTAAAAAAGAATTCCACTTAATTACACCAATTAAGTAAGAAACAAAACCCACCAATTATATAAAAAGATAAAATTCAAAGCATCTCCCAGATATAGGGAGAGGAAATCACAAGTCGTATGCAGAAACCATGAAATCAACACTAATCCTAACACAACACAAAACATTTACATTAACAATTATTTCCTAGTTGTTCCCAATGAACCATATGCAATAGAACATTTGGACAATAAACCATTGAGTGAGCTCTATTAAAACGAGGCCCCCCACCAATGAAATCACCACTAATCCCAACACAACACAAGAAATCAACATTAATCCTAACACAACACAAAACATTTACATTAACAATTATTTCCTAGTTGTTCCCAATGAAGCATATGCAGCTATTTGCCAACCTGTGATGATAGAGCATTTGGACCATAAACCATTGAGTGATCTCTCTTAAAACGAGGTCCCCCACCCATGAAATCAACACTAATCCCAACACAACACAAAACATTTACATCAACAACTATTCCTAGTTGTTCCAGATGAAGCATGTGCAACTATTTGCCAACCTGTGACTATATAGCATTTGGACCATAAACCATTGAGTGAGCTCTATTAAAACGAGGTCCCCACCCATGAAATCAACACTAATCCCAACACAACACAAAACATTTACATCACCAACTATTTCCTAGTTGTTCCATATGAAGCATGTGCAACTATTTGCCAACCTGTGACTATATAGCATTTGGACCATAAACCATTGAGTGAGCTCTATTAAAACGAGGGTGAACATAAACCATTGAGTGAGCTCCGTTAAAAGGAGGTCCCCCACCCTGTAGTCTTGCATATGTTGGTGTGTTTGTTATCATGTAGGTGTAGTTTAGCGGCCCTTTTGAAAGGGAAAAGGAAAAAATAACACTTTAGTTTTGATATTTAATTACGCTTTTACCTTTATAATTTGATTTATAATTTATAGCAAATAGAACGAATTTAAATTTTAAGGACAAGGTATAATTTCAAATGGAGGAGATAGGAGAGATTGTCGGTAAACATTTAAATATTAATTCTTTATAATTTACTACCAGATGATATAGGAGGGATTGAGTCTAAACATTTATATATTAGTTTAATATGAGAGATTGGTGGTGTTTTCAAAAGGAAAAATTAGATAAAAAAATAATGATAATAATTAAACATAATGTTGGCTCAATTAAAATCATTTTGCAAGCATTGATATAAAATTATAAATATTTTTTGCTAAAAAAAACCGTAATATGCATATCACATTAAAAGAAATTAAAGGAATGGTGTGAAGGTCACAGCTTAGGCCGTGGGCAAAAATCCAGTCATATTAAGCGCTGATGTGGCAGAGGTCGGGTGCTACTCAAACCACTTACAAACTAACAAAAGAAAGATTTAAGTAAAATGATTCATATTCGCAATGAGAAAATACAATTAATAAATATGTAAAACTTTAATTAATTTAAATTTTTCCCTAGAAAATAAAATTAAAATTCATATTCATAACTATTATATTTACAACATTCTTATTCAAATTTAATTGATAAGTATATAAAAAATCAATATTTTGCAATAAAAGTTTTTTCTATTTATCTATATATTTATAAGCAACACTCCATAACACATTAAAAATTTTAAATTTTAAAAATTTATAAAAATACCAAAGAAAATTTCTCCATATATATGTAACCAAATATATTATCAAATTTTTATAAAAGTAAATAAGGATACATATATTATTGAATTTTCATAAAACTAAAAATCGGGATATATAGATGTGAAATTTATATAAAGATAAATATTAATATTAATAATCAATATAGATCCATCTTAAGTTCGGATCTACTAGCACGCACAACAATCAAATTTCTTTATGTGAAAATTTCAACCACAAAGACATTTGCAATTGAGAAATTTGATCCCTCTCTGAGGCGCAGTATATCCATAACTTAAGATGAATCTATATTGATATAAGATAAAAATTAAAGTATCATTTTTTCATCATTTATAATTTAATCTAAAAAATTAATGATATTATGAAAATATTAAGATAATGAACATTGATTGCATATTTTTGTGATCAAAGTTTGAAGAATGGTTATTCAGAAATAAATACAGGTTATCCATTTTATTTTTATTGTGGATGCTTTTATTCAATGGCATATCCCCTCATCGGGACATATGTGTCTAAAGAATAATGTCATAGATCTAACGGTTATAAAGAAGTAACGGTGAGAGAGAAGGGTTATATAGAAGTAAGGTTGAGAGAGAAGAGAAAATCAATGGATGGTTGGATAATGGAAGCAGAGAATATAGAAAAGCTTAAGAGAAAACCCTAAAGAAAAAATGTAGAAGAAAGATCCAAAGAAAAAGGGAAAACCCCTAAAAATAAAGGTAATTCAATATGGGATAATATAATTCAAAGAAGGATTTTGAAATAATAAAAGTTTTATTTTGATTGAAGGTTTAGGATTTACTATAATAGTGATTGTATGATCTGATATAATTGGTTAATATGTGGATATATCAATTCAAAAATAATATAAGGTAACCTTAACCCATAAAATAAATTTATGGATAAATTAATTAATTAATAGTAATTTTTTTAGAATATAGAGAAAGAATTCCATAAGAAAATAGAGATATAATGGAGATGAAATAGAGATGAATAAGATAGTGTAGTAAGAAAAAGGATATAGGTAAAGAAAGATACAAATGCGATATAATGCAGAGAGGGAAGGATTAATAAAAAAGTGATGCCTTACTTAAGGAAATACTAAGATAAATAAATAAAAATAAACTAGATAAAGGACCGATGACAAGGGAAAAAGGGAAGGTGGGGCCATCAACGGAAGAGAAACAAGGGAAAGGAAAAGGGGGGCAGAGGGGAAAAAGGGAAGGTGGGGCCAACAACGGAAGAGAAACAAGGGAAAGGAAAGGGGGGCAGAAGGGGAAGGCAAGGGAGGACAAAGGGAGGAGAATTAAGCAGAATATTAGATAGTATGGGTAGCGTAATAAGGAGAGCGAGTTTGTGTTGACTTCAAGTCTAGTATCCCTAATGAGATTGTTTCGATGCTTTATAATTTCCAAGCCCTCTCTAAATATTCTCTTAAATTAATAGTTTTCTTTTTTGCTGATTTGAATGTCTTCTAAAAAAATAAGACACGAGGAATGTTTGGAGTACTGTGCAAGTGTTGAAGTGTGTATAAGTTCATTTCAAAAACAATGAAATTTCATCTTATATTTAATATAAATATATTTGCAAAATAATTTATCTTTTTCCATGCATTTTTAATATTAATATAAAAAAATTATCCTTTAATAGAATTAAATTTCTTTATGTAATTCAAACATTAATATGAATTCTTGTGGTTATCTTGGTTTTGCAGCTCGCTCTACGTGAATGCACATATGTGGTTTATACTTGAATCTTCCATAGTTTTAACTTATTCACCCTTGACCATCTAATACAGCGTGAAAAATCCCCATTTTGATTCGCGATCAATGACCACCCAGGGAGGAGGGGTCCCTGACACCTCCAACCCGTCTTTTAACCAACCCCGTCATTCGTCCTCGATCCCTCCCAAGCCCAAGTCAAGTGACACCATGGATATCGACAGGCCTGACACCTCCCTCCCAGAATTGTCGGGAGCGCAAAATCACTCTACCCCGAACACCTACATTTCCGAATCCCTGGAGATCCCCACGAAGAGTATCTACAAATTCATCGGCATCTAGCTGACTGATAAATCCCTAATGCAATGAATTGCGCTAAGGTGGAAACTGAAATCCCACTACAATGTTTAACTCAACTACAAAGGGTACTTCATTGTGATATTTTATTGGGTTTGATATCTTTGCATTGTAATGGAAGGAGGCCCTTACTTATTCAACCCCATTAGCCTCTACATGTGTTAATGTATAGAAATTTCTACCTAGACAAATATGAATTCTCATGGGAACCAGTTTGGATATGCTTGTACTCTCTCCCTTAAGAGTACTAGGACCCTAAAACCCTAGTTAAAATTGTCAATAAGCTAGGAAGATTTGTTCATCTCTCAGAGCAAACCAAGCAAGGAAGGTATGCCTTCTATGCTAAGATCTATGTCTATATGAGCATATCAGACACTCTTCCATAAGTCGTAGGACTAGAATATGAGGACATTGATTGGATCCAAATGCTCGACTATGAAAATGTCCCCTTCATATGTCACAACTGCGATGAACATTGTCATTGTCAACTAACTTCCCCCAAGTGATCTGAGAATGGTGAAGCAACCAAGGATGATGATGTATTGACAAAATCCCCTCCAAAAGGCAGTATACAAAGAATCCAATGGATCTAAGGCACCTAAAAAATATTCCACTCGTAACAGCTTTGAAGTGCCTACAACTCTCCAGAAAAGTCTAAAAGAACAAGCCTCAACCTCTACTCCGAGAACCCAAGAAACCCATGTCCTAGCCATGGATAGGCTGGGATAGTCAATCCTTGGCAAGTTCCAACATCATCCATCATAGTAGCTCCTAGTGCGCCAGCCATGTAAGGCGCGGAGACCCCCTCAGCACACACTGAGGATGCCGATATGACAGAAGACGAAGATCTCATAAGCTTAGAGGGATTGTATATATTAGCCATGGAGGATGCATGCAAGAGGAACAACCTCAAGGATATCCCCCAAAGGGGCAACTATAGGAATGAAAAGAGGGTTGAGTATGAAGACCCCATGTATAGTGATCCTTTGATCACTTAAGGTATAGTTAGGAGGCAGATATGATGAGTCGTTAGGTCAGAGATTTGGTCTAGAGAATCATTGATAAGAGGGCAGATGTTGAAGTTCAAGAGAGCAGTCCATCTTGGTGGAGCAAGAGGGTTGGTAGAGGGCATATCAATGAGCCTATGTTCAATCATTCTAGAGGCAGATAGAAGATTGATAGTGGCAGTATTGATGGTTGGAGACGTAAGCATTCTGAATTTGTAGAGGTTGTGGTGATCAGCAGAAGAGGAGGAAAAGAACTTTCCAGATATGTTGAAGCTACACAGATTTAAACAGTTGTAGAAGCGCTACATTAGCAACTAGGTCAAGTGTATCTTGTTGAAGGAAATATTGGTGATCATAGTTATTGGCACCAAGCCCTAGCCATTCAAGTATCATAGTTGTATGTAGGGGTCGTGATCCCTAGTATGGGGTCCCTAAATTTTTAATTCTGCTTGTATTTACCTACTTTTAGTCAATGTAATGCCTCCAAGACACATATTTCTTTAATATAAAAATCACCAGTTTTCCCTAAGTTTATATACTACGTTAAGTCAACCCTTCAATATATTTTGAAGTCGCATGTGTAAATCCTGCAATTCTTTTATAATCATACAATATAGAGGCCTGGAAATAGGCTATATTCGTGGTTTAAGTTCAATAGCAAATTATATCTCACATTTTAATGGTAGTCTAGGAAACTCTTCTAGAAATGCATCAAGGCATTCTAAAAATATTTGATGATGTTATATACCTTTTGAATATATATTCTAGTTCATAGCCATTACCACATACATAAAACACCCTTTTCTAAGACCCATTTTCAGTTGTAAGTCTGAAAAGAATCTTAGAGTTGCTTATCTCTCGGTTCCTACCAAGATTCTTCTTTTCCCTAAATCATCTACAAATTAAAGTAACTTACCTTTCATATCTAGAATTATTTCATGAGCTCCCAACCAATCCGTACCACGAATTGTAACATTGGATCCCAAGGTGGTCATATATGATAGTATCTAAGTAGTGCATGCTCCCAAATTATGTTCGTAATATTTTAACAATTTTTCTATCCATTTTTAATAATTAAAGTCATCTCAACCAATTTATAGCGAATTTTCTTTCATGCCATTAAACCACATCTAAATAACGAATTTGGAGAAATAAAAGTTTTATTGTCTTTTGGATCAATTCATAAAGAAAATTTATTTCCCTTTATTTTACTTACAATCTACAAGATTGTAGATTGATGTTCTACTTGATAATTATTCACCATAACATGAATCCTATGTGTCTTATGTTAGGTTAATATTGACTCACAAAGTAGTTAAGATAACCTTGTTTTGGTCATTGATGGATTTACCATTGGTGTTTTATGAGCCCATGGCATAGGTGACCCATGGTATTTAATGTGATGAATCTTATTTAAAGGATTGAAGAACTCCTTAAAATGCCTCTTTTCTATATGTGTACATGAGTTTCTTTCATTTCTCTAGTTACACTCCATTTTTAACATGTGGTATCATAGCACAATTGGAGAACTAATATAAACACAAATGATTATACACATGGAAATACATAAGAGTCAATATTTACCTTGGACACACTTTACCAGGAAAGCCAACACTCGAGATATATATCTTTGTTACCATAATCCAACCCAGCCAAGCACCAAGCCACTCGAGGTATTTTACAATGGATTCCTTCAAGCCTTAAAATAAGCTTAATCGCATCAAATATCACGGGAAAATACCATGGGTTTCCAAGTACCGTGATCCTATAAACCACCAAAAGTAATTGTGTTAATGATCCAATCAAATATATTGCATATGCTAAGAATAAGTTGTGGACCTATGGAATACTAATGTAAGTTTGTTGAGTGATCAATTATATAATGGTGTTGAAGGATGATAGAAGATATCCTTAGTTGGATCATTGATGAGATCAAGCAAAAATACCAAAAACTCTTGTGTATGAGTTTGATATGGTTTCCATATCAATGATGCATAGTAGTTGGAGGAACTAGAGAACATTATGGGAGTAATATGAGACCAAATAGGGACACTTTATGTGAGGTGATTTCAATGTACAAGAAATTTATCCAAGTGGATGAATGCAAATTTGCGTCAGCGTCGTTTAGCTCATCATGACTATGTAGACGATTAGTTATGCCCCTTGACGTCAACAATTATTGTAGTTTCCTCAGAGTTATTAATTTGATAAGATCTAAAGTCTTAAACCACCCATAGGTGCAGGCACGAAAATATCATCACTACAGCAGGTGGAATGCTTGAGTAGCATCCACGAATGAAGTCATGTTAAACCTTGAGGATACCTCTCCAATTGAATAGGAGCTCCCAGGAATCTTTGATTTCATAGTAGCATTAATGGCTTTAATGGATTCCACTCAACCATTAAAGAAAGAACAAGAAATGAGAGTTATGGGAAAGGATAATTTACATTAACACACTAGGGGAGAATTCACTATCAAAGGAATTACACCTGCAAGTATCCTAAATCAAATGATCATATTTTAGCACCAAGATGGAAAAAATTCACTAGGAATGATCAGTTACAAATTAATGGAGTTGGAGCTATTACAGTTAGACAAAGGAATGTTTAGATATCGCACGTTGGCACTTACTTGAGCATAGCATCAAATATTCAAACCATACAATTCAAGGTTGTCATTGTGATTATAACAAACATCCTTTCCTCCTACTAAAGCAATCATCCCTTAGTGTTAAACCTAATGAACTGATTGCTTACATCAAGTGATGGTTCGTGTGTATGTGAACCACGGTAAATGAAACCTAGAAAAACATCACAAGGATTGACATGGAACATAGTAGAAGCACATGGATGTAGATTCGAATATAAATAAATAATCGAATAAGGAGTGTTTGCTTTAGCTTGTTGTATTTGGAGCAGAGAGGGATGTTTGTAAAGAATATTGTAGATGTTTCTTGCAACTCATGGGTTCTCTCATAATGAGGGAGTAGACTATGAGGAGACTTTTTTCTCCATATTCCTTTATTGAAGAAGTTCTTTCAATATCTTTTGAGACAAGGTGGACCATCTACGAGATGGATGTGAAGATCACCTTCCTCAATGTCATCATTGAGGAAGAAGTCCATATCGGGCAACCATAGGGGTTTGGAGTCCACGATAGAGATACTTATGTATGTAGCTTTAATAAATCACTACGTGGAATCAAACAGGTACCCAAGGCATGGTATTCCAGGAGCCATAGCAATATGCAAAACATAGGCTTCACCCAGAGTGAGGTGGATCCCACCCTATACTTCTTCTAGATTAGGTCTAAGCCGCATATTTTATTGTTGTATGTGGATGATCTAATTCGAATAGGTGTAGAGAGATTGATTGCAGGTTGTATTTCAGATATAGCATTAGAATTTGAGATGAGGGATATCAGGTCGATGCATCACTTTCTGGGAATTTGCAGCAAATAGGTGAGGTCCTCCTTAGGTAGGGGAAGTACAGACTAAAGAATCATCTCCGGTGTTAAATCTGAACCCACCTTCGCTCATATTGCCTTCACACTGGTAGCTTAAAAATAGAGTTCATCTCTCGTGTCTTCAGCCAAAAATCCCTCGTTTCATAGATTTTTGGTGCTTTGTGTGTTCTCTGCATAGTAAGCTTCCGAGCCAATTGTTTTGTGTCTCTTTTGCACACTTTGATCGGTCTCCCACTCCAAAAACTACCATAACACTCTCCCATTTTGCACCTCCGACATTTTTGGTTCACAAACTCCTTTCTTTCTTTGCCAAATTCCACAAGAAAATGGGACAGTATGGGAGACCGTCCTCCACTCACGCTGCCAAGTCTGACTTCAGTGTTGTCAGTGCAAGGCATTTTATGGTTAGGTGGGTAGTCATGACAATTAAGAGATGTTGGTATGGGCTTATCGATGGCATGATATAGGAGAACCAACCAGCGTGCAAGAGGCCCTTAACGGGCACGCAATAGTGTATGACATGCCTTCCCTCTAAGAGCTTTGGATATGTATGCTCCTCGCTTCAGCCGGTCATCACTTTATTTCCACATAGATTTTGTATACATCCATAGTTCACATAGTCATGCAAAAATACACAAATAGTCATGAAAAAGTGTTGTTACACTCATAATTGAGACGTCTTCATCACCTCGAAGCTCATATTTTTATAGTTATTTTGAAAGATTCTAGTTTCCTTGTGCTCCATAAACCTAATAAATAAGAAACCATTTTGATAACCTCAATAATAGAAACCTTATTATCCTCTCTATGTATATGTTTTAGTTCAAAAAAACCCAAATCAACAAATACTCTAACTTCTACACCGTGATATCTTAACATTTTCCAAGTTGTGTTAACATGAACTTTCTATGATTTACAAAATGATGAAAATACTTAGTGTTTTCATCTTCTTTAGGAACCCACAAGGCTCTACTTTAAGTATATGATTATTTTCGTTATTACTAAAAAACTTGATCATTGAAACCAACTACAACTTGACTAAACAAAGCTTCCAAATTATCTGTTAATTCTTGTTCATACCCAGTTTTATTTTGATGTGTCTAAATCAAAAAGCATTATTTTGTCCTTTCTAGATTGTTGGTGGAATGATTAAATACTAACATACAAGTCCAATTAGATTTTATGATTATTTTCATTTTTTTGGCTTTCCCGCGAGGGAATTTTAATAGGTGATTTTCTTGCAAAATTTATCAGGTCACCTTTTTGCAAGAAGTTTTTAGTAGGCCAATTATGTTTTGTGATATCTATATAGTCATTTAATAGTTAGATTGAATTTAAATGGTTTCCTACTATGTGTTCCAATCTTCTAGAGCACTAACTGGTGATCAAATTATGCCACTGAAGTCCACACCTACACCAACCCGCAACCCTTAATAAAAAAAACAATAACTTCATTCCTAAAAATTATGTTCATCATTTTTTGCTATTTTGAGTTCACTCAACCTTAAACCTCTCCAGGAAAAGAATATCTTCATTGCCTTTGCATTCAATAGACCAAAATGTTTTGTTCTCTTAAAAAAATTCTAATAAATCACGATAGTTAATTTTGGTCTCTAGTAGATGTTAAATCCTTCTCCTACAAAGTTTAGATTACGTACCATTATAACATTCTTTGCATAACAAATTTAGTAATAAATGTAT
>APFE031545756.1:88243-98282 GCA_000404065.3 Pinus taeda | reverse complement strand
AAAAAAAAAAAAATCTTCCTTTCTTTATCATTTCCATTTTTCACTCCACTCACTTCATCTCACTTCATTTCATTTCCATTTTCATTCCACTCACTTCATTTCACTCCATCTCATCCATTTCATTCCATCAATAAAAGTTTTTTTTCCCCATGATCATTTCCATTCAGATAGTTATTGTCTAACTATCTTTGTTTAGCTAAGTGGTTGTTGTGCCAAGTTTCTGCAGCCGGAATCAGTTTCTGCAGCCAGAAGCAGTTTCCGCAGCCACCACTCTGTTTTTCAAATTTACAGTCAAGGTGTTAGTGCAATAAAATAAAAATGCAGGTATGACCAAGCATGAAGACATGGATATGGAGCATCCATAGACATCAACAGGGAGCAATTGAGTCAGGGCTACTGGACAACAAAGACAAGGATTCTAAAGGTATGGTCAAAAATTTATTTCAAATAGCAATTAAAGGCACAAATTTGCATAATTATTGAACCATTAAAGCTCACTATGTGCAATGATTATTATGATAGCTCCACTACCATTCCGCGACCTCACTCCATAAATCATACATTTACTCCCTAAACGGTCTCATGATTATTTTTCGGGTTCAACTCACAGATGAACTACACTCCCGCACTCCACTTATATTCATGAGACGTGACCTATGTGAATACGGCTCCTCTCCACCATACTTTGTGTAGTCATTTTATCAATGTGTAACGTCTCACGCAGCCGTTTAATTCAAAATTCCGACGCCATTTCACTTGTGTTAAAGCTGCACTTCATTAGCATATGCCTCCATTCTATCTCGGCTGCTCATCCCCTGTTCCGCTTACAACTCCTAAACATCCCAATTCCCATATCCATTTTCCATTTTGGCCATCGTTCTTCCACAAATAGAACCTTCTTACCTCTGATAAAACCCTCATACAATACGCAGTTGAATTTCAGAGAAGAATTTTTAACAAAGGAAGATGGGACGGCTACTGAGGGCAGAGCCGGAAGGGCTTAAATTTTTAGAAGGGTACCCTCAGGCAAAGGAATTGCTGAAGAAAGCTAAATGGCTTCGTTTCATCCAGAAATTCAAAGGCCATAAAAAGGAAGACACGAAAGCATTTTCAATGTCTTTCAATGACCAGGTGGTAGAGATTGGACCTGAAATTCACGGTCACTGAAGCCTCAATTGCAGCAGCTACGGAATTGCCCCGGGAAGGTGAGCGTTGGTTTAAAAACAAAAGTCTGGACGAGCAAGCATGGAGAGTCATATTGCGTAACCCAGGTATGGACGTTACTGTATTTACAAGAGGGATTCCTGTTAATGCACTGAAATAAGAATGGGCAGGCCTACTATTAATTATTCAAAAATTTATTACTTGTGAAGGCCGGTTTGGTACGATGTACATGTATCACACTAGGCTCTTGATGAACTTCCTAGAGAAACAAGCTCTTAATTTCCCCTATTTCTTACTGTTGAGTTTGAAAAAGATGAGTAATATAGTCCAAAGGAACATAGGAGATATAGAGCCTCATTTATATCACCATGGACTCGTGAGGATTCTAGTTGAATTACAGTGGACAAGAAACAAAGATACTTAGGAGAGGTTTCTAGTGAGAAACTATTTTCAAGAACAATCTGAAGCCCCGGGAAGCAGTACACAAAGGCACCGAGAAAGAGTAGGAGAAAAGGAAAAAGTGTCATAATCCAAGACTCTCCTATTGATAAAACTAAAGAAATTGTTCAAAAAGAAAAGGAAGAAAGAATTAAGGACAAAAAGCAGAGAAAGTTGAAGGGAAAGAGGAACTTACAAGATGTTTACCAATCACCAGAACCATCTATAGAGGAAGACTATCAAGTGTTATCTGAGAGACTAGTGCATCTCCAAAAACAAGCTGCCATAGCTAAGAAGGAAGAAAAAGGGAAACAAATTATGGAAGAGGAAAGTACTAGCCCACAGTACTTAAGAAGGAGCAATAGACTCAAAGGAAAGTGGAGGAGAACACAAGTAAAAGGACCCCACTTCATTGACTTGGGTGGGGAAACACTTGAGAAACCTCAAGCGGGCCATAGTCCACCTCATCCTCTGCCTAATATTGAAGCCAACCCTTCCGATGATAATGAAATCCCTTCTCGGCCAGAACTAGAAGACAATCCTCCTCCTCAACAAGACTTTGAATCCAGCCCGAGGCAAACACCTGAAATTGATCCAAAACAGCAAGAGGTATATGACTACCTCGAATCTTTAGAGAAGACAGCTGCAGGCCTGAGCACACCATCCATTCTTCCTCACATGACACAAGATGCACAGGTTCAAGCTTTGAAACAAGAAGTGTTTGAATTGGAGGTTCTAAACAGACACATCAAACAAGAAAATGAGGCATTGAAAGAGCAAATCAAAGTGGACAAAATTATTCATGATAATACCATGTTGCATATGGGATTGTGGCAGAAGAAGAACAAGAAACTAAAGAAGAAGTGCAGAAAGTTGAGCAGGGAATTAATCAATCTCAAGTTCAGATATTTGATAAGGAAACCCAGGATGGTGGTAGCACCAAGAAAGAAGAGGAGAGGACTGGATGTCTTAGCAGAGGCTTCAGCATACATAGACTAAAGGGAGATGACTAAATTTTGGTTGCATGAGGACATGCAACACCTTCACAGTGGGGGTATGTTGAGTCCCAAAATTACACCTTCCCTACATCCCTTTTTAGCCTTTTTCTCCAGTTACCTAAACCTCTAAGCTATCAAATCATTGCATAATAGTTTAAACTGAGTATATAAATGGTTTCCTAACTATGTTTTGTGACTGCTATTTGATTTAGATTTTTGTTCAACCAGCGGCGGAATCTCTCACTTTCCGCAACCAGAATCAGTTTTCGCAGCCTTTTTGTTAAACTGTATGCTACAGGTGTCTATTGAAGAACTTAGCCACATGGGCAAGCCATAAAGGACGTGGACATGGAACGTGTCCCCTTGGTTCAGCCAAATCATCCATAGAAGCCCGCGGTCAAGGCCGGTCAAACGGTGGTCAACACAAGGAGTTAAGCGGTGGCACGGCTCTGTTTTCAGCACGAGGAGGATTGCGTGGCAAGGTCCTGAGTTTTAGGAGGTGTATTAACACCTAGGGACTGCTCATCGACCGAATCCAACAAACCATCTCTTGGATTTACTGCCCACGGCTACCATGCTACTATAATTCTAGTTCCTGTCTTTTACGTGCTTGGCTACCAGCGCAGGCCATGTTAGTTTGTTATGTATTTTCTGCTATAAATAATGCACCTTCATATGCGTATAGCTAGTTAGTTGTTGTATGTAAATTTGACTGTTGTAAGAGCCTTTGAGCCGAGACTTAGTCTCTATTTCACAACTGCTTTGCAGTATATGAGAAGACACTGATTTTGCGTTCAATTTCGTGATTGGTTCTGATTGACTGAGGGTGCAGAGGGCCCCTGTACACCAAGGTCCTGTAATTGATGTATAGTTTTATGTTTTTCTTCATTTTACGCTCTTGATACCATAGATACTTGTTGTATATATTAACTTGCTCATGATTTATGTCATTTGTTGTTCATAAGTCTCTTTTATGCTTTTATTTGATTGTCAACTGATCAGTGTTTGCATTGCAGGTTCTAATAGGAAGCCCGGGCAGTACATATAATTTTTTATGACTAATGACATAATGGGGTTATCTTGTCCTATTGTTGATTTGTTTTATTGGTTTTAATTCCAGCATTGCTTATTTCTTAGTTTTGCTTTGATTCATTTACTTTGCTGCAAGTTAGTGATTAGACTATTCATATCATTCTTCAGTTACCAAATGATGAGGGGTTGTAGAGTGAATGTGTAGCTTAATCTTAGTTTTATTTCATGCAACTTAGATATCAAATCATTCATTTGTGTATGACTACTTCCTATAGCCAGAGCGAGTCAAATGGTGAGGGGTCAAAAATGAGTTGATGTGATATGATTAGTTTACTTTGCTTTCAGTCTTTAAATTGCTTTGAGTTCAGTCTTTTCTCTTCTTTATAACAGCAGCAAGCATACTGGGTTCCATAGTCATAGTTCACTGTTTTGTTAATTAAAATCTAGGCACATCTTGATTTCATCATTGTAAAGTTTGAACACCTTTGGAACACTTTGAAGTTTGGAAATTATTCATTGAATACAATTGTCCATACCTGATTACTAGAATCACCATCTCACACACCATCTCACATTAGGAAATCAACAAGAAGATAAATCAAAAAATAAACCAAAAACTAAAAATGACAAAGAAATAATAAAATGGTTATCTTGCATAGATAGTGCACTTCACTTCAACAGTTTACGACTCCCAGATTGACAATTCATATAGCAATTTAGAACACACTAAATTGACCAAACACTAACCCCGGCTATCTCTGCGTAGGCCCCGCGTCAGCCTTCCAGGCTCTGTGTCAGCCCTGCTCTATCTCTTCTACCTACTGTGTCAACCTTCCCAACTGTTCCGACAATTACGACTTTCTGCATGAGGGCAACTTCATCTTCTACGTTGGCCCTTATGGCTCTGCGTCAGGCCTACGTGGGCCCAGAATGGCCCAGCGTCAGTCCTCCTAGCTATTTTTCTACCTCCACTAGCTTCTCTTTGCCTTTCTATCAATATTCCTAAACTATCCCTGCCCCTTTATTGCAACTGATCACCTAGTTCGAATTTCTTAGCTTCCTAGACCTAGAAATCGAACTCCAAATCAATTTGTTCTCTTTGTGTGTGTTTCTAAATGAACCCCAAGCCTCCTTCTTATACTTTTCTCATTGAGACTTCAACGGTCGAGTTTAAGTCTCAAATCGATGGCTAAGACTAAAACATGACTTGATCCACCTTCCAGATCATTCTCGCCCATATTTTGATTAATACCCATTAATATTTAAATTTCCTAAGTTTAGACTTAGGAACCCCATTAAAAATATTAATTATTTTAATAAAATACAATCCGTGTGGAATTTCACGAAACGGTTTCTATGTTCTTTATAACTCATGTGCCTTTACCTCTCCACTGATTCTCATGGCTAGAGCACATCCGATGCCACCAAAAACTAACACTCCCTCTTAGTGAGGAAAGTGCTCTAGCAACAATGTCCAACTGCATGTTGCTCAGTTTCTGAAGCACCTTCTTTTCAGATTGTTGCTGCTGCAACTATATTGCTACCCATGACATTGCCACTACTACTACTGCATCTGTACTACATCTCCCTCTCAAATGTTGCATCTGCTTTGTTGCTAGCACTGCCACTGTTGACACTACATTCATACTGCAACTCAGTTGTTGAGAGTAGCAACTAAAAAGCATCCAAAACTAACTGAACTTAACTTTGTTCAGCATAATACCATGAATATGGGAATCTGACTACTCAAGTCTTGATGTAGGAGCATTCGAGCACTCATAACTAAACGAGTAATCCAAAGCGGAGCAAGGAGGACGACTGGACCATCGGAACAAACCGAGGAATTTTTTGTTAAAATAGAGCTAATCTGATGGAATGGATTAAGTCTCTCGAAGACTTAATTAAATGTAAGTTGCCACATATATATGCGTGTAGAAAGATTAGGGAGTTGTTGAGTGATTCATGGAGAGGATTTGATCGGATCCTTTCAGTGATCCGATCCAATATTTCTCTATATATATTACGAGCCTGCGTGTTCAATAGAAGGAGAGAAAACAGAGAATAAATAATAGAAATTTTGTAATAGAGATAGATACAATGTAGTCGAGAGGGAGCTTGTTCTAAGGCTAAAATGCCTTAGCTTGTAATCATGATGTGTATAATGAAACAGTGTGTTCAGTGTTGAATTGTGCGCCTGTGTATTATTGTATAGATAGTCATGTGTATTCATAGATAGGTTGAATGTTTCCATATTGCGGGGTTTGATCGACCATCGATCACTGTAAGGATCGATGGCGATCCAATCATAAACCAAAGATATCGAGTTAATTGTGATGTCGTGTATAGATAGAGTTTGGTGGCAGAACTGTGTTTTAACACAGAAATCCATCGAAGTTGAGCAAGATTAAATTAAGAAGGAAACGGATGACAATGCACAGGATCCATTGGATCGATATGATCAACGAATAGGATCATATCGCAGAGACAGAGGAATTGATATCACATCGGTGGATTTATATGCAAAAGTGGTATATCAGGCGAGGCAAAGGTGGTAAGTGGTAATATTGCATGACCACCCGATTCCATTGGCCAAGCAACACGTAGCACATCGAGGAGAGAGAGAAAATCGCTTTTTAGGTGGGTATTCTCCATGCTACTTGTCCACCCAAAATTATTGTGGACCGTTGGATCCACTAAGTGTAGATCAACAGTGGAGGATTGTTTGATCGGTGATCGTAGATCCAAAGCAATTGTGATATGTGATTTAATCGCAACCGTCGAATCAAGTGCCAGATCGACAGTCTAGATATGATTGTTGATCGCATTTCGGGAAGGTCAAGGGCTGGTGGACGGAGGAATGCCGATGTGCCGATATGCGATTACGCGATATCACCGATAGGGGATATAGCACCGATCATTGGTATTGGCGTTTCGGAGATCAGAGTGGAAAGGCTGGAAGGTACGGACCTCAAGATAAATATGAATGCGGGTGTATAGATTTTGAGATCTGCTTATGTGTTTTGGGTCGGGTTTTCCCGTGCATTCCTTTGTATTGTGTCAAAGTGATGTGGTCCCAATTTTTAAAGAAAAAGCCAAATAAGTGTATGGTCCCGGTTTTAAGGTCAAAGCGCTATTTAAATGCTTCCAATAGGCTTGTGGGCCCATAACCCACAGGCCTCAGGATCGAATTTTAAAATGAAAGGGGAAATTGGCTTACCCCGAAAATCTCCTTTCATCATTTGGTATCAAAGTAGGGAAAGGATTTCCTGCTAGAAGGAAGAAGGAGTGCAAGCAGAAGGATAAGAGGTACAGTTGTTGAAGTATGGTGAGTTTATGGTCTTTACTGTCGTACAGATAGTGGCAGTGGAAGGTGAGAGACTTGCAGTAACCTAGAGCATGGAGTGCTTAATTGGTTCCAGAGGAGAGAACCAGAAGGATGCCAAAAGACTAAGCTTAGAGGAGAAAGCTTGGTGAGGTATCATGTAGCAGAGGAAGACTATTACAGCAGAGGTTGGTTGCAGCTCACAGAAGATCATGAAGGCAGTTCCACTGAGAAGTGGGTAGAATTGCTAAGGACAAGGAGAAACATATGACCAGGAGGTCATAAATTTTTGTGCCTCGGGAGTCTGATGCAGGAGCATCTGAGCACTCATAATTAAATGAGGAATCCAAAGCAAAGCAAGGAGGATGACGTGGACCATCAGAGCAAACCGAGGAAATTTCTGTTAAAATAGAGCTAATCTGATGGAATGGATTAAGTCTCTCGAAGACTTAATTAAATGTAATTTTCCACATATGTATGCGTGTAGAAAGATTAGGGAGTTGTTGAGTGATTCATGGAGAGGATTTGATCGGATCCTTTCAGTGATCTGATCCAATATTTCTCTATATATATATTACGAGCCTGCATGTTCAATAGAATGAGAGGAAACAGAGAACAAATAATAGAAATTGTGTAATAGAGATAGATACAATGTAGTTGAGAGAGAGCTTGTTTTAAGGCTGAAATGCCTTAGCTTGTAATCATGTTGTGTATAATGAAATAGTGTGTTCAGTGTTGAGTTGTGCGCCTATGCATTATTGTATAGATAGCCATGTGTATTTCATAGATAGGCTGAATGTTTTCATATTGCGGGGTTTAATCAACCATCGATCACTGTAAGGATCGATGGCGATCCAATCATAAACCAAAGATATCGAGTTAATTGTGATGTTGTGTATAGACAGAGTTTAGTGGTAGAACTGTGTTTTAACGCAGAAATCCATCGAAGGTGAGCGAGATTAAATTAAGGAGGAAATGGGCGAGAATGCACAGGAGCCGTTGGATCGATATGATCAATGGATAGGATCATATCGCAGACACAGAGGAATTGATATCGCATCGGTGGATTTATATGAAAAAATGGTATATCGGGCGAGGAAAAGGAGGTAAGTGGTAATATTGCATGATCACCCGATTCCATTAGCCAAGCGACACGTAGCACACTGAGGAGAGAGAGAAAACCACTTTTCGGGTGGGTATTCTTCGTGCTACTTGTCCACCCGAAATTATTGTGGACCGTTGGATCCACTAAATGTAGATCAATGGCGGAGGATTGTTTGATCGGTGATTAGAGATCCAAAGCGATTGTGATATGCGATTTAATCCAACTGTCAGATCGAGTGCCAGATCGATGGTTTAGATATGATCACTGATTGCATTTCGGGAAGGTCAAGGGCTGGTGGTCGAAGGAATGTCGATGTGCCGATATGCGATTACATGATATCGCAAATAGGTGATATAGCTCCGGTTTTTAAAGAAAAATCCAAATAAGTGTATGGTCCTGGTTTTAAGGCCAAAGCGCTATTTAAATGCTTCTGATAGGTTTGTGGGCCCATAACCCACAGACCTCAGGATCAAATTTTAAAATGAAAGGGGAAATTGGCTTACACCCAAAATCTCCTTTCATCAAGTCTCTGACCCTCTGAATCTTCTGTTGACTTCTGCATTGTTCCATTTTCACTACTACCAACCTTGCTTTGCGTTGATTAGTCTTTGGTCTCCGGCTACTAAATCTGTCTCTCCAAACAATCCACCACATCATCTGACTATAATTCCATCTCGCTACTGTTGAATCTCGGGCTCCCGTAGCAAGGAATTGATCCAAGAGGTGGACTCCTCAAGGATCCTGCCCACATGTAGTCCTCCTGACTACAACTCAATAGTGCCCCATTTCCCTCTTGGAGATGCGTGGGCACTCATGGAAAACTCCTCTTCGTCAATGTTTGTTGGAGCAACCTTAGGATCATGTTTCTCATCCTTATCCTTTTGCTTCAAAGGATACTGGGATGCAAAGTGACCCATCTCGCCACATCTAAAACATTTCACCTTCGAAATGTCCTTATTTCACTTCTGATTATGTTGTCCCTTTGATGATAGAGCTGCGTTCTCCTCCTCCTCCTTGGTTTTCATTCCACTCTGACTGATGCCATTAAGGTTTACCTTAGCTATCTCCCTCATTAATTCTTCATGTTGAAGAGTTGCCCACATATCCTCTCATGAAAGTAGTCTTTCTCTGCCTAGTATGCTTTGGATTAAGACTTGCGATTCATCTGAAACTCCATTCAGGGTGGTCCTCACCATGGCAGTAGACTAAGGAGTAGACCCCACTGTAGCAAGCTGATCTCTGGTATCCTGAAGATGTTGAATATAGGAGTTAACTCCTTCTCCCTTATGCATCAATGTTCGTTGCAACTTCTGTTCTAGGTACATCTTCCACTATTTGGAAGAGCCTTCATACAGTGAAGATAAAGCTTCCCACATCTCTCGGGTTGTATCCTTTCCCTATAAAGTGTGAGACCACATGATCTCAAACTCCATTGAGAATGAACCTCTTCACCTTCCCCTGCTCGGCCTTGTACTTCTTCTTTTGATCATTATCAGTGGGAACAAACACAACACTCTTGACATAGGCTTTGTTGGCCCTCAGTTTTTGTCTATTTTTGCTTAGGGAAAGCTACTTAATCCTTATATTTTCCATCCATTTTCCATCACATCCATCTCATTTTGATGTATTTTATGCATATTCAGGTGTTTAATTTTAATTTTGCAATTTCTAGAAGTTTTATGAAAATTGAGTTTCAAGTGCAATTTTGGACTGAATCAGAAATTCCCGTAATAGCTATGTGGATGACATGTTTGCAGGACACTTGGGCTCGAGTTTGATGCATGAATGGACAGCTTGGGAACTAGGACTAAGCTAGCTCCACTTGGTTCGGCCAGAACAAGCTATTAGGCCCGGTCAAGACTGGTCAAACATGACTAGTCACCAAAAAATCCCTAGGAAATAGGGTAGTTTTGAGATTTTATGGGATTGACCATATTTCTTGGGATGAATTGGATGAGTTCGACTTAGATAGGTGGATAT